>CAUYQU010086080.1:0-105738 GCA_963574635.1 Cheracebus regulus | reverse complement strand
GGCTCCTCCACTGGGAATGTCCTGGTCCGTGGGCAGCGAAAATTTATTGGTAAGTGTGGCGTCCACTGGCTCTTTGCGCTTTTACTGGGAGCTGCAATCCTGAGCTGCTAGTGATCGGCCATCTTGGATCTCTCTCCGATTTCAATTTTTAAAAAATTTATTCAGACTTGCCTTATAGCTTTGCATGCAGTTGATCTTGGACATGTTCCCTGTGTGGATGAGAAGAATATACATTCTGTGGCTGATGGGTGGAGTATTCTGTAGATGTCTATTAGGTCCCATTGTTCAAGTGTCAAGTTTAAGTCCAGAGTTTCTTTTAGTTTTCTACCATGATGATTTTTTAAGGCTGACTGTGGGGTGTTAAAGTTTCCCTACATTATTGTGTTCCTAAACCTTTTCATAGGTGTAGAAGTACTTATATTTTGAATCTGAGTGCTCTAATGTTGGATACATCTATATTTATGATAGGAAAGTCTTCTTGTCGAACGGAATCTTTTATCATTATGCCATGGTCTTCTTTTTCCTTTATTTACTGTTGTTCATTTAAAGTTTGTTTTATCTGATACAAGTATAGCAATCCCTGCTCTTTTCTTGTTTTATGTTTGCATGGTAGGTCTTCCTCCAACCCTTTACTTTGAGTCTGTGTGTTTCATTACATGTGCAATGGCTCTCTTAAAGACAGCAGATTGATGAGTGTTTATTAAAATGCAACCTGACACTCTGTACCTTTTAAGTAGGGCATTTAGAATATTTAATTTCAAGATTAATATTAATATGTGAAGTTTTGATCTTATCATAAAGTTTTTAGCTGGCTGCTTTGTGGTTTCTATTGTGTGATTGCTTTACACAGTCTGTGGGTTATGCACTTCAGTGTGTTCTTGTGTTCTATTTCTTCTTCTCCTTTTTTTTTTTTTTTTCTGGAGAAAGAATTTTACTTTCTTGTCCAGGCTAAGGTGCAGTGGTGTGATCTTGGCTCACTGCAATCTCCGCCTACTGGGTTCAAGCAATTCTCATGCCTCAGCTTCCTGAGTAGCTGGGATTACAGGTGCCCACCACTACACCCAGCTGATATTTTGTATTTTAGTAGAAGTGGGCTTTCACCATCTTGCCCAGGCTGGTCTCGAACTCCTGAGTTCAGGCAATCCACCTGTCTTGGCCTCCCAAAATGCTAGGATTATAAGCATGAGCCACCATGCCCGGCTGTTTAGTGTATTTTCTTTTGTGGCAGGTACTGCTCTTTCATTTCAATGTTTAGAATTCCCTTAAGGATCTCTTTTATGGTTTGTCTACTGGTTACACATTCCCCTAGTGCTTGCTTGTCTGCAAAAAAAAATGTTTCTCCTCCATGTATGTAGCTTAGTTGACAGCATATGAAATTCTTAGTTTAAATTTATTTTCTTTAAACATGCTGAGAATAGGTTCCCAGTTGCTCTTGGCTTATAAGGTTTCTGCTAAGAAGTCTGATGTTAGTTGGTTGGAGATCCTTCATGCGTGATCTATCCTTTATTTTTTCAGCACTAAGCTTGGACAGTATGGGGAGCATACACCTTGGTTATGCTCATTCTGTATGATATCTCATAGGTATTCTCTGCATTTCTTGTATCTGAATGTTTGCCTCTATAGCAAGATTACTTTTTTCAATTATTTTTTCGAATATGTTTTCCAGGTTGTTTGCTGTTTCTCCTTCTCTCTCAGGAATGCCAATAATTTATAGGTTTGATTACTTTACATAATACCATATTTCTCAACTACTTTGTTGATTTTTTTAAAAATAGTTATTCTTTATTTTTATCTGACTGGGTTATTTGTAAAGACCAGGCTTGAAGCTCTGAAATTCTGTGTTCTGCTTGGTTCAGTCTGTTGCTAAAGCTTCCAATTGTATTTTGAAGTACCTTATGTGAGTTGTCCAATTCGAGAAGCTCTGATTGATTTCTTTTTAAGATGTTTATCTCTTTCCTAATCTCCTGGATTACTTCAGATGTTTCTTTGTGTTGATTTTCAACCAAGTCTTCGATCTCATTGCGCTTCCTTGCAATCTATGTTTTGAATTAGTTATCTGTCATGTCTAAGTTTCCATTTTGGTTAGGGACCCTTGATGGAGAGCTAGTGAAATTTTTTGTGATGTCACCACACTCAGAATCTTCATGGTGTCAGAATTTTTACACTGGGTACTTCTCATCTGAAGATGATGGCACTTCTACTTTTTGTAGTTATTTTCATGTAGGTAAATTTTTATTTTTTTTAATCTTTCTTTCTCTATACTATTTTTTTTCTTCCTCTTTACTGTCTCTTCCTACCAAGGGTTGTGTTTGTAGAGAATTCTGGGTAGGATCTTTTGGCTTTGCCTCTATAGCCCTATGCTTTTTTTTTTTTTTTTGCAGCCTCATGGATATTTTTTATAATGATTTTTTTTTAACTGTATTCTTTGGTAACTTTGCATATAGGCCATGTGATTGCTACGTTCAAAAGTTAGTTTTTCTCTTTCATCTTCTCCACATCTGCTATTCAGCAAATAAGTTAGATCAAGATTTGCTCAGTGGAATTTGTCATCTCTTGTAGTGGAAGACAAAGGCAAAAATCCATGCAAATACTCTGTGATCTAGTATCTCTCCACCGCAATGCTTATCAGAATATTACATGGGGTGAAGAGAGGGAATTCATGCATTGTTTTTTCTAAGCCATAAACTAAGTAGTAAATTGATCCCATTTGAATATTATTTCCTTCGGACATTGTTTCTTTTTGTCAACAACCTCAAATGGAGACAGTGACAGTAGTAGGATTTATCATAATAGCAACAAAAAATGAACAAACAACTACAATACATTTAAAAACCTCCTACCCGCTCCTAAACAGTAAATATTTTAAATACTGTTCCGTATGTAAAATAGTTCAGAATTCAATAGAGTATGCTTCAGATTTTACCTATATTCCTCAAAAACTTCAGATGATCCCTAAGCTCCAATTTTTACATTATATTGGCATAATTTGAATTGCAAATAATTTTGTGACACAATAAAATAAATTATGTACCAAGTAGCAAAAAGCAAAAAGATTTTAATTTTAATAATGAGCAATTCTCATTGTTTTCCAAAATTCTATGAGGGTTTTACCATTTATGAAAAGGTTTCACTTGTGTGGTTACACAAAAAAGAATTTTGTGATCACATTTTCTTTTCAAAAAATATGATACACCTGTAAAAGACCAAATACATGAGACATATTTAATCTTACTATTGAGAAGAAATATTTGTACTTTTGTCACTTTCTGCAGAGTCAAAAAGAATCATAAACATGAAAGTAAGCAAAAGTCCTCTTAGAAATGTTATCTCAACTGAAAGAGGACATGACATCTGAATAAACATTTTCCTGTATTTCTCATTATGGCACACTGGTATGTATTGGATTATTACAATTAGATTTTTGTTTCCATTTGGGTAGACACAGTGCTAACATAAATAATGTGTATATTTGCCAGAGAGGGAAGAAAAATAACAGATAATGATTTTTTATTGTCAGATATATTATTGCAATATAACAACCAGATTACTCATGTTAAAGTGACATATCCTAAGGAGAAAAAATATATTTCTCACAGCAAAAAACTTTTCTTTTTCTTTCTTTCACACCCATTGTATTATTTCCTGTATAAATGCAATTTTAATGTTATATTTTTAAACTGGTAGAAAAAATATTTCAAAAGACATTCCTATTTCTACCCATTATATACTTAGGAAATAATATAATTCATTTTCTATTATTTATACTTCCAACAACAATGAAAATAGTTATGAGCATTAAAATATAATTGTTTTCATTCACTTGTCTTCTACTTAAGTTCGACTGCTACAGTTTAGTTCTCACAATTTAGTTGCTGCATCACCAGGCTTAACAAAGTGGTCTTTACCATGTTAATTAGAGACTATATATGCACCATTATCCTAAGATTTATTGAATTATCAGTCTTATTTACTAAAATTAAAACTGGAAGGTAATGTGAGATTGATTATTCTTATTAAGTGAATTTTTTGGAAAAAGAGAGGCATTCAAAAAATTTCATTGAACAGTATTACACCAAAAACTTTTTTCATATTTTCTCTTGAATGTAATTTTATTTTTTTTCCAAGTGGACATTTGACATAGTAAAAGGAATAAAATAATTACATACATATATATAATACATATATAAATGATAAATATATATAACATGTATATATGATGTATATATATATGCATTATATTTATGTACCATATGTGTGCATATGCATTATATATATGCATCATAGATGCATTATTACATATATATTATATATATGTAATAATTTTATCTATATTCCCCAGTTTCTCCAAAAGTCAAGTGATATAAACTGGGCACTGGTTTCTAAGAGTCTGTGCAATGCAGGTCTGTTATAAAACAAGTGACTGGTGAACAACTCAAAATAGTTTCAGCCAAAAAAGAAACCTAATGAGTTACAAAACAGAACGTGGGTGGTTTTGTTTTAATAGGATGGATTAAGAGATTGTGCACAATATTTCAGACACTCTTACTATCTTTAATCTGTGTTATTCCTGTATTCTCATTGCCCCATTTAAGAGACCAATAAGAGGGTGCAGCTTGGATGAGGGAAAAGTGACTGTAGGCCTCTCCAGATATTTTTTTAAAGGGGAGATGTGGCTACCAGACGCCTGGCTTTCCTTACGGTGTGGCATCATAGACATGTTATGGTTGCTTTTAAATTTTATATAAATGGAATCATAGACATTATTTTGTCTTTTTCTTAAGTAATATGCTTTTTAAATGGACCTATGCTCTTGCATGGAATATGTATGTTAATTTTTACTCCTATATGTTTGTATTAGTCTGTCCTCACACTGCTGATAAAAACATAGCTGAAACTGGGCAATTTACAAAAGAAAAAGACCTAACAGCCTTCCAGTTCCACATGGTTTTGGAGTCCTCATATTATGGTGGAAAACAAAGAGAAGCAAATCATGTCTTACAAGGATGGCAGCAGGTAAAGAGAGAGAGCGAGCTTGTGCAGGGAAACTCCCCCTTATAGAACCATCACATTTTGTGAGACTTATTCACTATCATGAGAACAGCACAGAAAAGACCTGCTCCCAAAATTCAAGTGTCTCCCCCAGGCCCCTCTCACAACAGAATTCAAGATGAGATTTAGAGGGGTACAGTGACAAACCATGGCATTCCACCCCAGCCCCACCCAAATCTCATGCCATCACATTTCAAAACCACTCATGCCTTCCCAATAGTCCCCCAAAGCCTTAGCTCATTTCAGTATTAACTCAAAAGTCCATAGTCCAACATCTCATCTGAGACAAGGCAAGTCCCTTTAGCCTATGAGCCTGTAAAGTCAAAAGCAAGTTAGTTACTTCCTAGATACAATGGGGGTATAGGTATTTGGTAAACACGGCCATTTCAAATGGGAGAATTTGGCTACAGGCCAACAGAGTGCTATAGGCCCCATGCAAGTTTGAAATTGAGCAGGACAGTCAAATAGTAAAGCTCCAAACTGTTCTCCTTTGATTCCATGTCTCACATCCAGGTCATGCTGATGCAAGAGATAAGTTCCCATGGTCTTGGGCAGCTCCACCCCTGTAGCTTTGCAGGGTACAGTCTCCCTCTCAGCTGCTTTCATGGGCTGGTGTTGAGCATCAGAAGCTTTTACAGGTGCATGGTGCAAGCTATCAGTGGAACTACTAATCTAGAGTATGGTGAACGTTGGCCCTCTTCTCACAGCTCCACTAGGCAATGCCCCAGTAGGGACTCTGTGTGAAGGACTCCATCCCCCATTTCTCTTTCACACTGCCCTAGCAGAAGTTCTCCATGAGGGTCCCATCCCTGAAGCAATTTCTGCCTGAGCATCCAGGCATTTCCAAACATCTTCTGAAATCTAGGTGGAGGTTCCCAAAGCCCAAGTCTTGACTTCTGTGCACTCACAGGCTCAGCACCGTGTGGAAGCTGCCAAGGCTTAGGGTTTGCACTTTCTGAAGCCATGGCCCATGCTCTACATTGGCCCCTTTCAGTCATGGCTGCAGCAGCTGGAATGCAGGTTGCCAAGTCCCTAGAGTGTACACAGCATGCAGACCCTGGGCCCAGCCCGAGAAACCATCTTTCCTCCTAGGCCTTTGAGTCCGTGATGGGAGGGGCTGCCGTGAAGACCTCTGAATGCTTTGAGACATTTTCCCCATTGTCTTGGGGATGAACATTCAGCTCCTTGTTACTTATGCAAATTTTTGCAGAAAATGGCATTTTCCTTTTTACAGCATCTTCAGGCTCCAGATTTCCAAACTTTTATGCTCTGCTTCCCTTATAAAACTGAATGCCTTTAACAGTACCCAACTACCTCTTGAATGTTTTGCTGCTTAGAAATTTATTCTGCCAGATACCCTAAATCATCTCTCTCAAGTTTAAAGTTCCATAAATCTGTAGGGGAGGGGAAAAATGCCCCCAGTCTCTTTGCTAAAACCTAACAAGAGTCACTTTTGCTCCCGTTTCCAACAAGTTCCTTATCTCCATCTGAGATCATCTCAGCCTAGATTTCATTGTCAATATAATTATCAGCAATTTTGTCAAAGCCACTTAACAAGTCTCTAGAAAGTTCAACAGTTTCCAATTTTCCTGTATTCTTCTGAGCCCTCCAAACTGTTCCAACCTCTGCCTGTTACCCAGTTCCAAAGTCCCTTCCACAGTTTTGGATATCTTTTCAGCAGTGCCCCACTCTATTGGCAGCAATTTAATGTATTATTATGTCCTCATTCTCCTGACAAAGATGTACCCAAGACTGGGCAATTTACAAAAGAAAGAGGTTTAATAGACTTACAGTTCCAATGGCTGGGAAGGCCTCACAATTATGGTGGAAGGCAAGGAGGAGCAAGTATCATCCTACATAGATGGCAGCAGGCAAAGAGAGAGCTTGTGCTGAGAAACTTCCCCTTATAGAACCATCAGATCTTGTGAGACTTACTCATTACCATGAGAAGAGTATAGGAAAGATCTGCCTTCATGATTCAGTTACCTCCCAAAAGGTCCATCCCACAACATGTGGGAATTCAAGATGGAATTTGGGTGGGGACATGGCCAAACCATATCAATTATCAATGTTATAATATTGTATCAATATTCTGCATTATATTTATGCTTTTCAGTTTGATATATTAGGTAGTTCCCAGATTTAGAATATTATGAAAAACGTTGTTATTAGTATAGCATTACTTTTTTTTGTGTGGTGTGGTAGACATGAAGACATACCACCTAGATCACTCTTCAAGGAAGACACCTAGCTTCAGAGAATGCAGTCATTGAATAGACTCCAGTTGTCGATTCCTTCAAGATCTTCCTTTAGTGCAGAAAGTCACCTTGCCCAAAGCTCTAAAATTTTGAAATTTTCATTTGATGTGATTCAAAGATGATGAGCAATTTCATCCCAGACATTCCCTTTGGGTCACAGAGGCTTTCTTGGTCCTGCAGTTTGTCTAATCTTGCTTGCTTTGTTCCCTTTTTCCTTACTGATGTTGATTCTTGAAAAATATCCTGCACTCCAAGCTGTGACTTGCTTCCTGCAGTGGTCCCAGGAAGGAAGGAATACAATTTGGTGTGCCATACTCCAGGCTGAACTGGATCAAAAGAAACAAATCAAGGGATGGAAGTGAGAGTTTGTTGAATCATATAACATTTTATAATGCTATACAATCAAATAAAAAGAATACCTGGGTCAGAAAACCAAGAGATAAAAGCAGAAGGAGTCCCTCTAAGCAACACTCTCAATGACCTGTTGGGGAATTTATGCTTCCTATATCTGCAACCCTGGGATATACAGGGATAGAGCTTCTTATCCTCAAATGTAGCACACTTCTACGGGAGACATAAGGAAATCAATTGAACTATAAATTATAGTTGCTCCCTAGGCATTTGGGATCTTTTGTTTTATCAACAACCAAAAACAGAAAATTGAGTGGTAATTTTCAGTGGACTTCTGTTACACCAAAGGACAAGGAGAAATCCATGTGTAACTCACGTGATCCATTTGAGCCCATTACTATTTCTTTGTCCACCATAGTTTACACAGACAGATACAGAGACTTTGGTCTAAGAAGGTCATGGAGATCAGAAACTCAAACCTCTCAAGGATGCAGGTCTCACCTCCAGGTAAACTACTAAGGTCAAGCAGAGCTATTTGCTGATTGAGAGAGATGTACAATGGTTAATGGTAGGAGGAGAAAATGTGTGTCAATTGTGGCCCTGACATTAACTGCTTCAGTTAGTTTCTTTTCTCTGAATTTTCCTCAGAAGAAAAAGAAATGCAAGTAGGAATCCTGGAGAAGCTTTTCCCTGAAAATGTATATGAGAATGTATTTGAGTGCTGCAAGAGATCAACTGCTGTAGGCAAGAAGATATGTCCCTCAGCTCTCCTTTCAGTAACATTCTTTCTGGCTTCTGGAATCTCTCTTCCTTTCATTTCTTTATCTGTTTATCTATTCTCACACTGATTCCACAGTATGATATTTGTGTATTAAAATAAGATGTGAGTTTTAGTAATGGAAGTTCTCCAGGTTTGTTATACCTTTTTAAAATTATTGGGCCTATTTTGGACCTTTATATTTCCATATAAGTTTTAGAGAAAGTTTACCAGTGTATGTACATTAAAACAAACTCTGAGGAAATATTTTGTGAGGTGGTTGTGGGATTGCATGAATTTATAAGCACATTTTGGAAGAAATGTTGTCTTCAAATCTATATTTATATATAGGGCTCATAGACCTATTTATGCATTAACATCTCTCAGGAGTATGTTGTACTTTTCATCAGAGAAATTGTTCATATCTTTTGTTAGATATATTCATAGGTAATTAATTTTTTTCATATGGTGATAAATGGTATCATTTATAATTTTCATTTCTATAACTCTCTGAGATTTACAAATGCAATTGATTTATTTTGTATTGCTCTTGTCTTTTCATTTATTATGTAATATTCATTTATTAAATTCTAATATTTGTATAGGGTACTAGTCCATTCTCAAACTGCTATAAAGAAATATCCAAGATGGGGTAATTTATAAAGAAAATAGGTTTAATTGACTCAAAGTCCCACCTGGTTAGGGAGGCCTCAGGAAACTTACAATCATGATGGAAATCACCTCTTCACAGGACTGTAGGAGAGGGAGTGAGTGGAAGCAAGGGAAATGCCAGAGGCTTATAAAACCATCAGATCTCATGAGACTCACTCATTATCAAGAGAACAGCATAGGGGAACTTGACCCCATGATTCAGTTACCTCACCTGGTCCCACCCTTGACATGTGGGGACTACAATTCAAGGTGAGATTTGGGTGGAAACACAGAGCCAAACTATGTCACATAGAATTTTTTGGATTATTTCTATTTATATTATTTTGAATGAGGAAACACCTTCATAATGTTTCTGAATATATTATATATTAAATTTTTGGGGTATTTTTGTGTTGTGCTATCTTAGATCACTGGCACAAATTTGAACAGAAGTGATGAATGTGGGTATCCATGTATTTGTGGTGATAATTCATGATAGTTTTCTGTATAGATGCATTAAAAATGACATTTTATTTTTTTAATTTTCTTTGCTTTAAAAAGTTAATATTTGTTAAATTTCATCAAATGTTTTAATGCATCTATAAAGACAATCATATGTATTTAATTTCTTATGTGGTGTTGTAGAAAGATTAATTCCACATTGTCTTTGCATTCATGATTTATAAAACAGACATCTGTTATTTAATACTAATCTTATTTGTTTCTGGATTTTTATTTGCTAATGTTTTGTTTAATCTGTTTTTATGTGTATGCATATACTCTATGTTCTTGTCAGATTTTGTTATCATGGTTCTACTGGCTTCACAAAAATAATTTTAAAATATTTTCCCTGTTTCTTAACGTTAGAAGAGTACGTGTAAAGTTGCTGTTATTTTGGCTTTAGCTATTAGGAAAAAAATCACTGATCAGATAATCTGGTTGTGGGATTTTGGGGGGGGGGAAGATATTTACAATGGGTTCAATTTCTATAACTGGCATAATATAAGGTACGAGTACTTTTAAATTGCCACACAATAAAAAGAAGACAGAACGTAGGCATGATGCAGGCTGTGCCAGCATCACTGGCTTATCAGCCTCCTAAACTCTGGCTTCACTGAACATGTCATTCCTCTAGATTCAGTGTCTCATACCTGTAATTCCAGCATTTTGGGAGGCTGAGGCAGTCAGATCACTTGAGCCCCAGAATTTGAGATCAGCCTGGCCAACATGGTTAAACCTTGTCTCTGCTGAAATAAAAGAATAAATGAATAAATACAGATAAATTAGCCAGGCATGCTGGCATGCACATGTAGTCCCACCTACTCGGGAGGCTGAGGATTGCTTGAGCTCAGGAGGTGTAAGTTGTAATGAGCCAAATTGCACCACTTCACCCCACCCTTGGCAAAAGAGATATACCTTGTCTCAAAAAAAATATACTAATTTTTCAGTTTTCTTGTTTATCAAATACCAAGAGTTAGAATTGAGAATATTTATAGGATTTTAAAATGAAAATATGATAGTGAGTGAAATGATACATCTCACCATTCGTGTTCAACTGAAACCTCTTATTTAGAATGAGAGTCTTTGCAGATATAATAAAGGATCTGAATAAAAGTTTATCCAAGATTTAACCAGACCCTAAATCTAATGATGAGTTTCCCCATAAGAGACTGAAAAGAAGACACAAAGATACAGAGAGAACAAGTGAATGTGAAGATGGACGCAGAAATTGTAGCAATGTGTCTCAGCTAGGGAATGCTACATATTCCAGGAGACTACCAGAAAGTAGGAGAGAGGCATACACAGATTCTCCCTCAAAACCACCAGGAGAAAGTCATTCTTATTTCAGGAGGCATCTGACCTCCTGAACTGGGAGACAATAAATTTCTATTGTCTTAAGCCACAGAGTTTTTGGTAATTTGTTATAGCAGCCCTAGGAAACTAAAACATGACCCTCCATGTATAGATGATAAAAGACAAAGTAACTTTAAGCTTCTAGTATATTGAAAAGTGTGATTAGTTTTTTTCCACCCAGTTGTCTTTTGACAAATCCCTGAAGGCATTATATCTGTTCTTTCCTTCCACAGAGAAACTGTTTGCTTTGGAGGAGAGTTTGTTTTCTCACAAAGAATCCATTGAACATATAAGCCTCTGGTCCTTTTTTTAATCCTCAGGAGACTCAGAAGATGATTTTGCCATGACTAACACCCTGCAGATGAAAGAAACAAATGCCTCTTAAATTCTCATATTGTGTTTTTAGACAATTGAAATGCCTTTGACAATTGACCTTTACCGCAAATTCTGTTTCCCACTCTTGATTCGATTGATCAGTAAATAAAGCCAGAGCCAACCTCTGTGCCTTTGCTTACTTAGAAGACCTCAATATAATCCTTGACCATTCACAAATAAAATAATGGTGAGGATTAAAATTTTTTTAATAGGTAATTAACCAGTTTTAAAATTTTCATTTTACAGAATAGTCCTGGCTTCAGGCACATAGATAACTTGTTTGATTATTCATGTTACATATTGTAATCAGTTATTTTTGTTTAAATAAACCTGGTAAATTCTGTTTAATTATTTTTTTAAAAAGTGGCCTGGAATAAAATCTTCTCTGTTTCAGAACATCTTCTCTTTATTATCTCAGAGTAGCATCAGAATGTTTGATCATTCTGCCTGTTTGTAATTCATAAATGATGATTCCAGAATCATCATTTATGTGTACCTACAAGTGTATAATTCTGGCATGTACACTTTTATTAACTGAAATTACATGCACCCCATAGAAAAAGCAAACTTGAACCTAATGAAGTCTATGATGTTTTGAATATTTTTTGTACAATCAAGTGCATGTGTATATGTTCATTTTGCTGGTCCAAGGGGTATATGAAGCTCAAAGGAAGAGAATCTCAATAATACTGGATGCAATCTGAGAACAGAAGCATAATGTTTAGTACTGAGATTTCAGGTGGAGCATCCACAGTGTCAGACTTTGTTAAGATCAAATGAGAGAAGATGTCCCAGGACAATTGAGAGCATATATCCTAGGGGCAGAAAACTGTTACCTTACATATACACACCCTATCATCATCTCTACCACCACCATGACAGTAACATTCTGAATTCTGTAATTATGTTGATGGGAAGTACTTAAATCACACATTTACCTGGTGTATCATGGTATGTACCCTTTGCACAAATCTTTAAATCTTCTATTTTCCAAACAGTCATAGTTCTGAAGTGAGAATTGTGTAACCTGTTAGGTGAATGTTATTATTACTGACTTGTACAACTAGTAAATATGGACAATGTAAATATGTAAATATTAAAATAAGAATTGATAACACAAATTCTATAATGTCAAAGAGAAACAGAGAAGAAATAGGACATGACTATTTCCTATGTCCTTGAGTGCAAAATGCTCTCATTCATCACAAATATTTGAAGTACAGTATTCACCACTGATATTGAAGTACAAATGTGAGATAAAGTTTGTGGTTTGAGAAAAAGCAAATAACAAAAACAATGAAACAATCTTTTGACGTATATGCATGTGTCTTGGTCTGTTTTGGGCTATCATAATCAAACACCTAAGACTGTAGTTTAGAATAAACAGGCATTTACTTGTTTAGAGTTCTGGAGGCTGAGCAGTCTATTATCCAGGTGTTAGCACCTGGGAGGGCCTTTTTGCTGCTGCATCAAATGGCGGAAGGAGAGAAGGCTGGAAGTGCAAGAGGGGGCTGAATTTCCCCATCCAGCTATGATGGTGGAGACTTCATGGCCTATTACCTCTTAAAAGTCTCACCCCTTAATACTGTTAAATGGCGATTAAATTTCAAAATGAATTTTGAAGGAGACAAGCTTTCAAACCATAGCAGCATGCCCTTACAAATAGTAATTGCACATGTTTTCATTTAGTATTAATAAGGCCCTCACTCTATGTCCTATAGCTGCCTTTTCTATACATGGCAATGTGAAGGTAGGGGCGAGGGAGGAAATAATTTGTTGTCCATGAAGCTGGAAAGGTTTAGAAGAATACTTATCAAGCAAAGAAATAATATGGTGACATATAAAATAATAATTAAAAATTCAAAGATTACATGAGGGCAACCACCACCACAAACATGTAACACCTGTAGGCTATGCCCCATTTTTTTTACTTTGCTAATTGGAAATTAGATATATTTTATTCAATAGACTAAGTGTTCAAACACAATATGAGAGGAAAGTTAAAATGTTATAAACTGTTGAAGTTGTTCATATTTTACAAATTCAACATGGTTATGATTTCTGAAAAGTACCTAGGGCTCTGAGTAATAAGGATTGCCTAGTATTCATAGTAATATACATGGGCCAGACTCAAGAGTCTAGCATAGCTATTGTAAATAGCATTTCTTCCCTTTGAAGAAAGAGTTACCATGTTGTATGAAAATCATGTGGTCCTTAAACTTCTCTCTGCATTTAAGCAATTAAGATCGGTTTGAGAGTGAGCATGGTGGCATGCTGCACTTCCATGGTTATACACTGGATAGTGCTAGAGCAAAGCCTGTAAAGCAACTTTTTTTTTTCTTTAAAATAAAAGTTTAATATTTACACATTCAGGCATGACTACACTTACAGTTCATAAATATAGATTATATATGTGTGCAAGGTTAATCCCTACAGAATTAATTCATTCTTTCATTCATTTAACAACTGTTCATTGCGTCCCTTCTTTTTTTTATGTTTTTTTTTTTAATTGCATTTTAGGTTTTGGGGTATATGTGAAGAACATGCAGGATTATTGCATAGGTACACATATCGCAGTGTGATTTACTGCCTTCCTCTCCATCACCTACATCTGGCATTTCTACCCATGGTATCTCTCGCCAACTTCCCACCCCCCGCTGTCCCTCCCCTATATCCCCCTGACGGACCCCAGTGTGTGATGCTTCCTTCCCTGTGTCCATGCGTTCTCATTGTTCAACACCCGCCTATGAGTGAGAACATGCTGTGTTTGATTTTGTGTTCTTGTGTCAGTTTGCTGAGAATGATGGTTTCCAGGTTCATCCATGTCCCTACAAAGGACACGAACTCATCGTTTTTTATGGCTGCATAGTATCTTTTAAAGACAAGGAGTTCCACACATAGGCAGACAACCTATTTTTATGGGATTTTCTTTTACTTTCTTAATTCAAGGGAAATTGACATTTTGTTTCTCTCTTGGGCATTTATCATGTCCAGTGAAATAAACTACTGTTTGTTTCTGTTGCTTACCATCTTCCTATGAGTTCTTTAGTGAAAAAGAACTGATATTTGCGTAGTTTGAAATTTTAATTGTTAATATAACTCTTTTCCTACTCTGCTGATTCTAACTAAATTGTGATAAGTCAATCGAGGTTTTAAATCGAGGTTATAGAAGCTGCATTATATTTTGTAGAAAATGAATCCACAGCAGACATGTAAACCCCATAAATTCTAGCTTGTCATGAATTGCTTACCAAGTGGAAAGACGGTAGAGTCAGTAATACTTAGCAATGATTACAGATTTCAGACGGTTTATGCTAATTTCCATTATTTGTATAAATGTCTCTATCTGGGCACATGTGCAATTGGAATCCTTGTAAGCCATAATTATTTGCTGCAATTCATAGATGGGTGTTCATATCAAGTTTTTCCTGCTTCAGTGAACTTCCTAAGAACTTATGTTATTTTAAAAAATCTGGTTCTGAGTTCCCTTGAAATGGTTTATTGTTTTTCTCTGCAACGTAAGTACAATATACAATCATTAGCCATCTCTGATTAATTTGGGTACACAAAGAAACTAAAATTGTTTTTTTTTTCTTATGTGCTAAGAGAGGACAAAGGGAGCAGAGGCCTTGTTTGTCTTCAATTGGATGTACATTTGGTAGGGTAGCAATAGACTGCTCTTGAGGTAAGCAGTAAGAATAAGAAATGAAATCAAAAGTCATTTAGTTAGTATACTACAATGAGTGGACAGCATTTTCTTTTTAAAACAAAGCTTACTTAATTTTCCAGAGCAACTCTATTGTATCCAGTGGTGCAATTCTCAATTTGTAAGGATGAACAGAAGTTACCTGTGACCTACTATATAATTTATAAACCTCTTCTTACAAAGAATGATGTGTCTTAGAGGAATAAAAGTGAGACATTAATTTTATTTACTTTAAAATTAAATATTAACAATTGTTTTAGGCTGATCGTGGAAACAGTAAGCTGCTACCACCAATTCCAATTTACATGTGGTATTTTTATTTAAGAATTATAATGAATGATTCAAGAACTAACTTAAATTCAAATTTATTTACAATGGCTCCTGAATGTAAGAAACACCTACTACATTTGCTCTGTATCTGTATGAGACCTAATAGAGTGCTGGGCTCCATAGAGAAAGACCAGTGAATACCTTCTGATTGACGAATAGCCAAAATGACAGAGTTTTCCATCTGTAACCATACAAACGTGCATTTTATTTTGAACATTCATTTTGTTATAATTATTTATGATTTTATTGGCAAAACCAACAAAATAATACATTTTCTTAAAGATAAAGGGACACATGCTAAAATAGAGGTACATTATAGATGTTTACCTAAAGTACTATAGTGTTGTTATTACATTGAAAAATGTGTTTGTCTGTAAACTTTGGAAAAATCAAACTGATCTAATGTCATTTCATTAAGTCTTAAAACAAAAATTCTTTATAAATGTATGCAACTTTGGATAAAATAAGAACGTCTAATTCTGAGTTAAGATAACTATATTAATGATCAATGTTTTTTATATTTAAATGAATAAAAATATTTCCTACCAAATATTTAACTTTACATATGCTTTCCTCCTAACATTTGTGAGACTCAGGGAATGAGCATAAGTAAAGACGTTTATACTACATGCCAAAAATTTAAGGTTATAAATCAAGCTAAGAAACAATTAAATAAAATACGCTTGTCTCCCTACCTTAAGAAATGAAACTTCAGAGTATTGAAATTGAAAAATGTATGTAAAGTTATCTGTTTAGACAACTATCAAAGATAATTCAATGTAAATATTAATGCCCATGGTTCTCCTGATGAGCCTACAATGTGGTGGAGGATATATTTATAAACTATTTTGTGTTTATATAAGCATGATTTCTCTTGCCTTCCTTTCCACATAAGCACTTATTCAATGATCAAATCTAGGCTATTTTCACATGTTTTCTACCATCTATAGCACATGTATAAGTGCTTAGACTACAATCATATTACAGGTATACACTATTTTCCTAAAAAAAATGGAATGAAATATTTTTAAAAATTTAAGAAATAATGTACATTTTTATAAAAGCCAATATTCTTATAAAATACATAAATTAATATTAAGATTTAATAAAATAAAACTAATTTTAACCATTTTAACTAAATATCACTGAATACTTTTATAAAATAAAACTACAATTCTACCCTCAACTGTCTCTCTAACTTTCAACATAAATTATTAGCATCAAGCTTTATGAATTTAACATATAAAATTACATATACATAGATTTCAGAGTCATAAATTGTTGAAAATTATATATGTTCTTTATTCTCCAATTCTTATACATGATACATTAATTTATGAATAATGCTACATCCACAAATTACAGCAATAAAGAGATTCAAGATACCCATTTTACCATTATTAGATGATACTACTTAAGGAAATATATAATTCTTTGGTGCAATTTCAGTGGAAAGAAGTGTTAATTATTGTTTTTTTTCTTCCTTCCTAATTGCTTCTGCCATTAATATCCTTCTCACATGTTGAATGAGTGTCCATCTCTAAAGACTGTCAGGGCACAAACCGGACAATGTAGGGGGAGACAAAAAAATCCCTGTGGGGCTGGGACCATGTGAAACATGACATGTGTTTTTAGGGCTCAAGTCCCTTTGTGTCGGTGTTGCATGTTAGACACCTAATGAGAGATTGTGCTTGATAAACGCATTTTTTTTTAGTTTGTGATATATAGAACTTTGAAATCATGAACCCCAAGGCAGAGGTATCTCTTGCATAGGTTTAAGGAAGTATTAATTACATATATTTTATTGAGCAAACATTGAACAGAGGCACCCTGAGTTTTTACTTAGGTTTCTACAGGTGATTAAGATTCACTAACAAGGGAAAAAAAGCATAAAGGTATATTAGAAATTGTCTTCCTATCTTCTAAACTAGCTTTAATGGGATAAGAACTCACTCCAGAAAACATAGCAGTGGCAAGTCAATTTTAAAAAATATGATACTAAAAACATTCAAGCTAAGAGCCAAATAAAAAATGTAATCTCATTTACAATAATCACAAATAGAATAAAATACCTAAGAATACAACTAACCAATAGGGTGACTGTCTCTACAAGGAGAATTACAAAGTGCAGTTGAAAGAAATAATAAATGACACAAGTACATTGAAAAACATACCATGCTTCTGGATTGGAAGAATGGACATCATTAAAATGGCCATACTGCCCAAAGCTTTTTAAAGATTCAGTGCTACTCCTATGAAACTACCAATGCCATTTTTTACAGAATTAGAGAAAAATTATGAATTCATATGAAATTAAATAGCTAAAGCAGTCCTAAACAAAAAGAACAAAGCCAGAAGAATCTCTTACCTGACTTCCAACAGTACTACAAGGCTACAGTAACCAAAAGAGCATGTTACGGATACAAAAAATAGACACATAGACCAATGGAACAGAACAGAGAGCCTAGAAATAAAACTGTACCCTTACAACCATCTGATGGTCAACAAGACAACAAAAATAAACAATGAGGAAAAGACTCCATATTCAGTAAACGTTGCTGGGACAACTGACTGTCCATGTGCCAAAAAATGGAACTAGATGACCTTAAACTATAAAAATCCTCAAAAATAGCTATCAGATTACCCTTCTTAATAGCAGCCTTGGCAAAGAATTTGTGGCTTAGTCCTCTAAAGCCACTGCAACATATTCCAAAATTGACAAACGGGACCTAATTAAACTAAAGAGTTCCTGCACAATAAGAGACACTATCAAGGGATAAATAGACAACCTACAGAATGGGAGAAAATGTTGAAAAACTGTGCATCCAATCAAAGACTAATATCCCAGAATCTGTATGGGATATTAACATATCAACAAGCCAAGAACAAATAACCCCATTAAAAAGTGGGACAAGGACATGAACAGACACTTCTCAAAAGAAGAAATACAAATAGCCAATAAGTATGAAATAAATGCTCAACATCGCTAATCATCTGAGAAATGTAAACCAAAATGACATTGAGATACCGTCTCACAAGTCAGAATGGTTTTTATTACAGAGTCAAGACATTCTAGATGTTGGTGAGGCTGCAGAGATAAGGGAATGCTTATACACTGTAGGTGCTGTGGTGGGAATGTAAGTTAGTTTAGCCACAGTGGAGAGCAGTTTGGAAGATTTCGCAAAAAGCTGAGAACTACTATTTGACCCAGCAATCCCACTACTAGGTATATACCCAAAGGAATATAAGTTGTTCTTCCAAAAATACACGTGCATTTGTACGTTTATCACAGTAAAATTCACAATAGCAAAAACATGGAATCAACTCACTTTTGTTGGGCATGATTCCAAATACATAGAATCAGATCGGTCAGTGGTGATGAAGACAAATAAAATGTGGTATATATACACTGTGAAATACTATGCAGCCAGAAAAAGAATGAAATCATGTCTTTTGTAGTAACACAGAAAACATTCACCTAAGTGAACAAATGCAGAAACAGAAAACCAAATATCACATGTTCTCACTTATAAGTGGGAGCTTAACAATAAGTATACATGGTCATAAATGTGGGAACAATAGATGCTAGGGAATACAAGAGGACTGGATGAAGGGATGAAAAAAACTGTATGTTGGGTACTATGCTCACTACCTGGGCAACAAACTCATTCATACTCCAAAGCAAAGCATCACACAATATACCTTTGTAACAAACCTGCACACGTACTCTCTGGTTCCAAAATAAAAGTTGAAAAATGACAAACAAAATTCATGTACATATACATGACTATCCCATCAATAGCTCTAGCAATCTTGATTTAATATTTATTCTGACTTTTTTCTCCAGTCCCTTGTTTTCTAGAAAGAGTCACTGTTGACTCTTTCCAGACTTTTCTTATGGTTTAAGGAAATTGACTTACTCTTCGCTTCTATTGCCTGAATGCATCTGCTCTGTGCCCTGTGTTATTCACCTTGGGTCCTGTCTACCTATCATCTGACTCTTGATGTGTCTAATGTTGTGTTGATATGGGTTTCATTCAACACATTGGAAAGAGGGGTCATGTGTCATCTTTAGAAGCAGGGCTGCCTTGCAGTTTTGCCTGTGGTTCAGGTACTGCCCCATAGTCTATCAGCTCTTCCAAGAATAAATGAATCACTGAAGATAGAAGATGAAAACATGAGTGCAAGGAAATTTTCTGTATAAAACAGTGGCATGACCAGCAGTAGGAGTTTGAGACCCATCTCAATCCTGGTCATGAAATAAACCAGAACATGACAATATTAAGGGAAATGTTCTATTCTTAGAAATGTTTCCACTGACCTGTTTGCAAATATCTTCTCTTTTGTGCACAAAGATGTTTATTGCAGCATCATATATATGAGTATAAAAATGAAAAAATATAAATATCGTATGTGGGTGACATAGTATTTTCATTTACAGATTTCCATACAGGGGTTACAAACCAAAACGTGTTACTTGTATAATGAAATTTTTAATCTTTGGAAGTACCTGGAAGTTCCCTTGGAAGATTCCATGCCCATCTGACAAATAACTAAACAGTTTAATTTGTATAGATTGTTCAAATTTTTATTTTACTTGCACTTGCACTACTATTTAAGGATAGTAGCAATAGCAGAAGTAACAACTTTGTTTTCAAATCTAAGTGGGTTTATTCTATATTGTTTGGTAAAGCATTCTTCCTTTTACCTACTACATCATGAACATATTTTCATGCAAACACACACATACAAACACTGTTTCCTCATACATATTAATGCCCCCTTTCAATCTCTATTCTATCATATATTTGTGTGTGTCTGTGTATGGATGTAATTCTCCCAAGTATCCAAATATTTTACAAATGTATACCTTCTGAGGTGTGCTTTTGCTGGATTAAGGGTGTTTAGTCGTGTTTTTATTCTCTTTTTGGAGTCGTTCTACTTTTAGAAGTGTTGGCTTCTTTTTTTATACTTTATGTTCTGGGGTACATATGCAGATTGTGCAGGATTGTTACATAGGTATACATATGCCATGGTGGTTTGCTACATCCATCCCTCTGTCATCTACATTAGATATTTCTCCTAATGTGATCCCTCCTCTATCTCCCCACCTCCTGCTATCCCTCCTCTAGCCCCCCATCCCCCCAACAGACCCCAGTGTATGATGTTCTCCTCCCTGGGTCTATGTGTTCTCATTGTTCAACACCCACTTATGAGTGAGAACATGTGGTGTTTGGTTTTCTGTTCTTGTGTCAGTTTGCTGAGAATGATGGTTTCCAGTTTCAGCCATGTCCCTGCAAAGAACATGAACTCATCCTTTTTTATGGCTGCATAGTATTTCATGGTGTATGTGTGCCACATTTTCTTTATCCAGTCTATCACTGATAGGCATTGATGGGCAAGTCTTTGCTAAACAGTGCTGCAATGAACATATATATGCATGCGTCTTTGTAATACAATGATTTATAATCCTTTGGGTATATACCCAGTAATGGGATTGCTGGGTCAGATGGTACTTCTGTTTCTCGATCCTTGAGAAATTGCCACACTGTCTTCCACAATGGGTGAACTAATTTACACTCCCACCAAAACTGTAAAAGAGTTCCTATTTCTCCACACCCTCTCCAGCATCTGTTGTCTCCAGATTTTTTAATGGTTGCCATTCTAACTGGCATGAGATGGTGTCTCAATGTGATTTTGATTTGCATTTCTCTAATGACCAGTGACAATGTGCTTTTTTTCATATGTTTGTTGCCTGCATAAATGTCTTCTTTTAAAAAATGTATGTTCATATCCTTTTCCCACTTTTTGATGGTTGTTTTTTTCTTGTAAATTTCTTTAAGTTCTTTGTAGATCTGGATATAGCCCTTTGTCAGATTAGTAGATTGCAAATTTTTTTCCCATTCTGTTGGTTGCCAGTTCACTCTAATGATAGTTTCTTTTGCTGTGCAGAAGCTCTCAAGTTTAATTAGATCTCATTTGTCTATTTTGTATGTTGTTGTCATTGCTTTTTGTGTTTTAGTCATGAAGTCTTTGCCTATGCGTATGACCTGAATGGTATTGCCTAGGTTTTCTTCTAGGGTTTTTATGGTATTAGGTTTTATGTTTAAATCTTTAATCCAACTGGAGTTATTTTTTATATAAGATGTAAGGAATGGATCCAGTTTCAGCTTTCTGCATATGGCTAGTCAGTTTTTCCAACACCATTTATTAAATAGGGAATCCTTTCCCCATTGCTTGTTTTTATCAGGTTTGTCAAAGATCAGATGGTTGTAGATGTGTGGTGTTAGTTCCAAGGCCTCTGTTCTGTTCCACTGGTCCATATCTCTGTTTTGGTACCAGTACCATGCTGTTTTGATTACTGTAGACTTTTACTCCACATTCTTTTAATTGGTTTATGAGTTAATTAGTACATTTGTGCTGATACCTAGTGAGAAGAATCTCTTGAATGCATTTAGTTTAATTTTATCTTTGGAATGACATGGATTTCCCTTTTGTAGCTTAATAATTAACATGAATTATAAGGAATGTTCCCTTACACATACTAGATGCAACTACTGCTCCATGAGTGGTTTTATGGAAGCATTTGATTATGTCTGCAAACATCTTTACAATTATTGAGACACCATCCCCCAGAAGGTGCTTTTCTGCCTTTGAGTGTAAGTAGATTGGTAGTTTTGCACACTTTGCACCATATTTTTTATGTATATGTATTTTGTTTGGAGGACTGATACCATTTTTATGTGACTCTTAATATGATACATTAAATGTAGAAAATTGTGTATATACTTCTGGGTACTTTGCATTACTGACAAACCACAGTAACTTTAGATTGAATCACGGAAGTTTTCAGAAGTCTCTAAGCTTTTAACCTGACAAATCTGTATGTAGTTCTCTCAAATACA
Source organism: Cheracebus regulus (assembly GCA_963574635.1). Classification (NCBI taxonomy): domain Eukaryota; kingdom Metazoa; phylum Chordata; class Mammalia; order Primates; family Pitheciidae; genus Cheracebus; species Cheracebus regulus. The sequence goes on along the minus strand of CAUYQU010086080.1, from coordinate 83,502 downwards.
ATCATCCAAAAAATTTTAGGGTGTCATCCTCTAAATTTATTGAAGCTTGTTTGTCAGTAACATTTTTGTCTATGCTGTTATCCATTAATCTTTGTTTTTCTCTTTTTAGTTTGTGAGTAGCAAAGCTGTGACATTTATTTATTTATTTATGTATTATTTTGTATGACATTTATTTTCAATCCTAGTGTGAAATCCCTTCGGCCTCTCAATTAGTACTGACTAAAAATGTGTTTTACTTATCCTCTCAAAAGTTACGGTAAGCGCTAAGGAGCTAAACCACCCATGTTCGCCTTGGGGTTTGATGCTAAAGCAGCAAAGCTGATATTTTCTTGAAACTTCACTCGTTTATTTATTTATTTATTTATTTTTGACACTATTGACCATTGAAGAGGATTCCAGTGACCAAGACTTCTTGTTTGTTGCTAGATCACATTTTTAATAGGCATGTTTAAAATGAGAATGTAAAATGTGTAGAAGGGAGATTCTCTCTTCCTCTCCTTGATTATCCTTCACTTTCTTGTCAATATTCTTTTTCTCAAAAACCTCTGGGAAATCACAGGAAATATTTTTGATTGTTCATGTCACATGTGCATGGTTTAACACACAAACGCCTGAGACATATTATGACAGAAAAGTTATATGGCAGAGGGCATTCAAGTATATACATAGATTGAGAAAGTAAGGATTTTTAACACGCCACATTGTGAAAATTTACATATAGGAGGCTAGCTATGATCAGTGATACAATCCAACAGATAGATTTCAAATTTATGAGACTATTTTGAACACATTGTTCTAAGGTTGTTTATAAGTACTACACTCTTTTTCTTCTGGAAGTTAAATCTTTTGTTATTTAATTCATGGATTAGAAAAATTGAAAATTCTATTACTTTTTAAATTTAAAAATCAACTATAATTTTATATTCCAATCCTATCTGAAATTGAATTAGACCATTTCTGCATTGATTGCTTTTAATGCATCTATTTTTCAAGTATTTTGGAGACAATGACCCTAACAATACTTTCTGGATTGTTTTGCCATTGTTTTCCAATTTTCAGATCCTAATCAGTCAGTTGAGAGCAGGGGTCATACTTCATCTGCATTTGTAACTTGAACACATAACAAAATGGCCTGTAAATATAGAATAGATAAAAAGTGAGTAAATAAGACAAGCAATCATTAGAAATGGATTTTTAAAATACTTAAGATATCATGGAACAGTTCAAATACTAATTCATTAATATATTGTAGTCTACAAAGATAAAATAAAACTACTAATGCATTTATTCTGTTTCAGTTACTAAGTCACATGGTAAAGAAATTAGTTTTAGTAAATGATCTTTTACAAAGGATATTAAGATTGTGTGATTATAGAGTGTTTTTTCTTGAAGAAGTACCAAATATAACTAAACTTTAAATATTTAATCATATTTTGGTTAATATCAATGTAAAATTTAATTACATTATATTAAAGTTAAAAGCCACATTAAATAAAATATTGTTTATGAAAAACAATAATAACATAATATACTATTAAACATTTGCTCTTAATTCAGCTATACTAATTATTTTTCTATTTTAAAATAAATATAAACAGTTGTTATCATAAAATGTTTTTCAGCCAGGTGTGGTGGCTCACACCTATTATCCCAGCACTTTGGGTGGCCGAGGTGAACAGATAACTTGAGCCCAGGAGTTGGAGACCAGTCTGATTAACATGACGAAACCCCATCTCCACTAGAAATATAAAAATCAGCCAAGTATGGAGGCACACTTCTGTAGTCCCAGTTAGTGGGAAGGCTGGGGTGGGAGGATCACTTAAGCCTGGGAGGCAGAGATTACAGTGAGCTAAGATTGTACCACTATCCTCCAGCCAGGGTGACAGAAGAGACACTGTCTCAAAAAACTATATTTTTCTCTTAAAACAGTTTTATATTTTATATAATTAACATAACTATTTAATATATTTATGGGATACAGTGTAATGTTTCTTTTTTCTTTCTTTTTTAAATATTTTGTGGGGACACAGTAGGTATATATATTTGTGGGTACATGAGATGCTTTTATACAGGCAGGCAATGCACAATAAACAAATTATGGAAAATGATGTAACCATCCCATCAAGCATGTATCTTTTGAGTTACAAACAATCTAATTATACTCTTCCAGTTATTTTTAAATGTACAATCAAATCATTGTTGACTATAGCCACCCTCTTGTGCTATAAAATACTATGTCTTATATATTCTCTCTACAGTATTTTTTTGTCGCCATTAACCAACACCACCTTCCCTGCACTCCACACACTACCTTTCCCAGATTCTGATAACCTCTACTCTCTACATCCGTGAGTTCAATTGTTTGGAATTTTAAATTTCACAAATAAGTGAGAACATACTATTTTTGTCCTTCTGTGCCTGGCTTATTTTGCTTAACATAACTTCTTTTTCTCTCCAGATTGTTGCAAATGACAGGATCTCATTCATCTTTATGGCTGAATAGTACTCCACCATCTATAAGTACCACATTTTCTTGATCTATGCGTTTGCTAATGTACACTTAGATTGCTTCCAAATCTTATCTATTGTCAAAAGTGCTGCAATAAACATGAGAGTGAAGATATCCCTTCAATATACAGATTTTCTTTCTTTTGGCTTATATGCTGAACAGTGAGATTGCTGGATCATACGATAGCTCTATGTTTATTTTTTTGAAGAACCTACAGACTGTTCTCCATAGTGATTATACTAGTTTACATTCCCACTAAGAGTGCACAAGGGTTCCCTTTCTCCACATCCTCACCAGCATTTGTGTTATCACCTGTCTTTTGGATATAAATCATTTTAACTGGAGTGAGATAATATCTCATTGTAGTTTTGATTTGCATTTCTCTGATAATCAGTGATGCTGATCACATTTTCATATGCCTATATGCCATTTGTATGTCTTCTTTTGATAAATATCTATTTAAATATTTTGCTTATTTTTAAATCAGATTTTTAGTTTTTTTTCTGTTGAGTTTTTTGAGCTTCTTTTACATTCCAGTTACGAATCCTTTGTCAGATGAGTAGACTGCAAATATTTTATGCCATTCTGTGTGTTGTCTCTTCACTTTGTTGTTGGCTTTATTTGCTATACAGAAGTTTTTGAGCTTGATGTAATCCCATTTGTCCATTTTTGCTTTGGTTTCCTTTACTTGTGGGATATTACTCAGGACATTTTTGCCCAGATCAATGTCCAAGATATTTTCCCCAATGTTTTCTTGTTGCAGTTGTATAGTATGAGGTCTTAGACCACTTTTATTTGAGTTTTTTTTTTTTTACATGGTAAGAAATCCTGTAGGTGTGCTTCATTATGGTTTATGTTTCTTTTTTTTGTCTACTCTGACTGTGTATTTTCAAAAATAGCCTGTCTTCAATCTCACTAATTCTTTCTTCTGCTTGGTTAATTCTGTTATTAAAAGACTCTCATGCATTCTTTAGTATGCCTATTGTATGTTTCAACTTGAGAATTTCTGCTTGATTCTTTTAAATTATTTCAATCTCTTTGTTAAATTTATCAAATAGAATTCTGAATTCTTTCTCTGTTTTACCTTGAATTACTGTGAGTTTCCTCAAAACAGCTATTTTGAATTCTCTGCCTGAATGGTCACACATTTCTGTCTCCAGGATTGGTCCCTTGTGCCTTTTTTAGTTCATTTGGTTATATTTTCCTGGATTGTCTTGAGACTTGTAGATGTTCTATGTGTCTGAACACTGAAAAGTTCTTTTTATCTGTCCTTGGGAAGACTTTTCAGATATCCTTAAGAACTTGAGTGTGGTGGTTTAAGTTGTATCTTTTTTATGGGAACCCCAAGCTCAGTAGTGCTGTGGTTCTTGCAGACTCCTAAAGTCTACCATCATGATAGTCTTTGATGAGATCAGGAAGAATTATCTGTATTACCAGGCAGAGAATCTTGTTCTCTTCCCTTACTTCTTCCCAAACAAATGCAGTATCACTCTCTGTTCTGAGCTACCTGAAGCTAAGGATCAAGTGACACAAGAACTCCCATAGCCACCACTATTAGGGCTGTGCTGGGTCAGGCTTGATGCCAACACAGCACTTGGTGTCACCTACGGCCTGCTGTGACCACTGCTTGACTACTACCTACACTCACCCAAGGCCCTAGGCTTCTATAATCAGCAGGTGGCAAAGCCAGCTGGGTCTGTGTCCTTGCATTTAGGGTGGTGAGTTTCCCCAGAACCTGGGTAGGTCCAGAGGTGTTGTGTGGGAGCCAGGGGTTAGAGTCAAAACCGTAGAGGTCTACTTGTTCAAGTGTACATGGTTAAGCTGGCATTCAAACCACAAGATGCAATCCTTCATGCTCTTAAGGCAGAGCAGCCTCACCTCATGGCCACTGCCACCACAGACCCCAGGGAGTACTGCTAGACTACTGGCGATATTCCTGTTGGGCCCAAGCGCTCTTCAGTCAGACTGTGGTGAATGCTGCCTGTGTGGTCTAGGACTCACTCTTCAGGGAAGTGGGCTCTGTGGCCCAGGGCTGGATCAGAAATTGTGTCAAAGGGTGAAATCCTGGAATCAGGGACCCAATGAGCCTGCTTGGTGTTCCATACATCTATGGCTGAGCTCGTACCTAAGGTGCAAATCAAAGCCACCTTTACTTTTCCTATACTTTTCTCAAGCAAAGAATCTCACCCCATAGCCACTACAGTTGGGAATGTGCTGAGTCTCACCTAAAGTCAGCAAGTCTCAGAGTCTCACTGAAGGCCCTCAACATAGTATCTGGTTATCATTCTTCACGCAATTAGAAAAAAACTATTTTAAAATTCATATGGAGCCAAAAAAGAGCCTAAATAGCATGGTAATCCTAAGCAAAAAGAACAAAGCTAGGGGCATTATGCTACCAAACTTCAAACTATGCCGCAGAGCTACAGTAACAAAAAAACCACAGCACTGGTATGAAAACATGCACATAGACTAATGAAACAGAATAGAGAACCCAGAAATAAGACCACCAATCTAAAACTATCTGAACTTCAGCAAACCTAACAAAAGCAAGCAATAGGGAAAGGATTCCCTATTCAAAAAATAGTGCTGTGGTAACTGGCTAGTCATATGCAGAATATTAATACTGGACCCATTATCTTCTTATATTGTTCCAATAAACTGTATGAATTAATTGAAAAAAAATCTCTAATCAAAGTCATCATTTTTTATAAACATTATTTGGTAGGATTATTTTCCCCTGTCAGAGGAATGTGATAGCATTAATACAATTCAATTGCTTAGGACAGATATCTTCTTTTTATCCTAATGGCATACCTTGTCATAATTTTAATAACATATCTTGTTGTTTTAATTTTTATTTCTATCAATTTTCACCATTATTCATTATGAATGTGCTTATGTTTTAAATGTCTTTTCTTCAAGTTAATTTGTAAACTGTCAATTTAGTAAACAAATTTATAAAACATTTGAATATAAGCAAAAATGAAAATAACATATCACGATTGCTCATTGAAAAGGATTTGTTTAGAAATAAATATTGATGTGCTAATATTTTTTGGAATATCTATGTCATTATCATTAATATCTGTATCTTACAGCATTTTGTTTTTACATCTATTTATTAAATAGCCCAATAATACCTATATATATATTAAGTAATCATATTTACACATATGACAACTATATGTTTTATGCACAAACACACAAACATATATAAATTCAAAATGCAACATAAACTATACCTCGAAATGATGACAACAAGTTGATTTCCACTTTGTTTTCAATAATCTTTGAAGAGAAAATATATTGCAATATATCCATCCTTAGTAACTTTTATTTTTAAACCTTTTATTGATAGCTTTTTAGGACATTTTTGGTAACCTGGGGAAGATTTCTTTTCAGTACTTTGGAATCGCTCAATAAAAATTAATCAACTGCAATTATCTAAATGATAATGCCAGTCTGGGAGACATCCTTCTTAGTGACTGCCAAATTAAGTAATGAGGACAAACTTTTAATAGACATCACACAGATAAGCAGCTATAGATAAAGTCTAGACACTGGGATATTTTAGATTTCTCTCTATCTCCAGTTCTGACACTCAACTTTTTTATCCCAATCTCTCTACTTCTCCCTCCTTTTTTACCCTCTTCTTCCCCTCTCTGTTAGTTTTTGTCAGTCTCATCCAGCTCAACACCCTTGCTGAATTTTTGAAAAGTCTGTTTCAGCTCTTTATTGCCTACATCCCCAACCTAGGTTTTCTTCTAGTCATGATTTAGATCCCTATTCATTCCCATTTATCTTTATTTCCAATGGGCAGAGAATTTTACCTTTAAATTATTGAGTGTAAATAAATAAATTATATTATAGAGAGATGTTTGGAGACATGATATCTGAAATATATTTTTTTCTGAATGAATAAAAGAGAAGAATAGTTTATATTTATAAACAGAGGTAAGAGTAGTTTATTCAGTTAAAACACAATACTGATACATCAACTTTTCTTTACTCTCTATTATTATGTTTCCAGCTATACATGTTACAAATATAACATACAATCCCTCCCCAGAGTACTAATAGGAAAATAATACATACATATATAAAGATAGCTAATAATATTACTGGATTATCCTAATGTGTATCAAATTGATTTGTGACTTTAAATGCTATACAAGGTTAGTATAAGGTAAGAGACTACTATTTTTTTTCCTTTTCAGTATCAGTTAAATTGGAACATATTTTAGAAGATCACAATACCACCTAGAGAGGCATAATAAAAAAATTATTTCAAGTTCTCAGGTTTGATAAATAATTTGTATTTCATCTTCTATAGTTTCTCAAAAACTCTGTCAAATAGTGTTTGAAAATCTTGAAGTGTCCTATAACCCTAGTACTTTGGGAGGCCAAGGCAGGAGGATCACTGGGCTCAGGAGTTTGAAAGTAGCCTGGGCAACATAGTGAGATCTTGTGTCTACTAAAAATTAAAAAAATTTACTTGGGTGGCTGAAGTTGGAAGGTCACTTGAGCCCATGAGGTCAAGGCTGCAGTAAGTGCATGTTGTTGAGCTTATTCTTAGCCTGCATGTACACCACCATGGTAGCATTTTTCATGAAATTCTTGTGCAAGCTCCACGGTAGCTCAGATCAGAGTAGTTCACTATCTTTGATATAGGTCCTTCTGTGCACTGTTAGTCAATGCTTCTTCTGCAGTAGATGCTCTTTGGTGAAAATTAACAAGTGATATAAAGATCCTTACACATTGTGCAACTCTCATGTGCCTATTCATTCACCATAATCAAAATTCCTTTAGATTAAGATCCCTTGGCTTTGTTTTTTTGCTTCTCTTCCCATTGTTCCATATCCCTGGGATTAAGTTAATCCATTTACCAGCTGCTATTCTGGATTTCTACTATCCCCATTGACACTAGGCTCTATAGCATCCCCTACATGAGCTGCACACAGCTGTCACCGGAAGGGGATATTCAGGCATTAGTGAGAATGTCTATGGTACTATTGTTTTTTCAGTATCATATTACTTACAATATCAATTCTATAAATGTCTTCTGGATCTTTTCAAGAAACAGAAGCACCTGTTGGCTTCTCCATTATTGCACACTTAATTTTTTTGAGTATGCTGAATTTTTTATTCTTTCTTCAGAATCCCACAAAGACATTTTTGGTATTTCCAACTTATTTAACGTAGGACATATTTTTCCCCAAGCTTCCAGCAGCCAGTCCAGTGCGATGTCAGTATTGGCCCCGCTGGTAGCACATTTTATCATGGCTAAAGGAGACTTTCCAACATCAAAGAGCTCTCCATTACCTAACATTAAATTTTACTTCCCCAGTCTATTGCCCTCAAGGTCTCCTCTCCGGTATGCTCTCTCAGTTCCTGTAGGTATGTATCTATGAGGTCCTCAAGCTCCCTTGGAGAATAATTCCCTTCTTAGTGTGGTCAGAACATTTCTGATTACTACTTGTTCTAATTACCTAACCCTAGATATTGGTATTAGCCAAGAGCTAAGGTAGAGAAAGTCTCGAGGAGGGCAGATACAGTCTTGTAAGTCATCTGCGCCTATTGATGCCTCTAAGAAAAGCTTCACGGTAGTCCAGCTACAATACTCTAATAAAGAAGGAATTCGCTGTTGTTTGCTCAAATTGTTCAGGAAAATGTGAGGTGTTCATTGCTGTAGATTTGACAAAATCCAGAGACCCACATCCCAACTTCAGTGTCATATTCCTATAAGGAAGATTGGCTAAAGCTAAAAGTTCACACTTACCTGAAGCTCTTCTACTCATAGAATTAGTTATGATAGGTATGAGGTCTGGTTTTCAACATGATTGCAAACCTGGCTAGTGGAGATAATTGTCTCTTTAAATGTTAATGTGGAAGCCTACTGACTTTTCCAACATGCCTTATGATGGATTATGCTGGCAGTATCTTTTTTATGTTTTAATGGCGCTATTAGCCCATTTCATAGATTTTATAGTGACAATTACCTTTTTTCTCCAGGCCAGATCCACTGTGGAAGCCAGTGCATCTCTTTCCCTTCTACTGCACCCTGATTCCCTCAGGCAATTCTGTTGATAATCAGTATGCTACAGTGTGCCAGGGGCTTCCAACTATCTATTTACCAACAGCCCCGGTTTCTTTGTTGCCATATGGCAAATGATATACCACAGAATTCCAGTCTTAATTCTTACAAGAGATGAGTTGTCCAATGTGACACCTGCAAAAGAGTTATAAAGTTAAAAATTCATGTGCAAGAGACTAATTAACTGCTCCTAGGAGATACTGGTAAAGTCATGAGGAAGGCAGGCTGGGGGAGTAGTGGAAGCCAAGCAAGAATGAAAGTTCAAAGACCCTCAGAAGCTTCAGCTTGACTACATGAAGGAAGCCTGGCATCAAAATTACATTCAGAATTATAATGACGTGAAGCATCTGATAATGTGCAATGCTCATAAAATTATATGCCTTCTTAAATGTAAATATTACTATTTATTTTATATTACGTGCAATTTGATATTTTAAATTGCATGACAATACTAGTATTTTAATAAATAACAGCATCTAATAGTAGTCAACAATTATATTTTAAAATATGGTAAACATTTTTCACATTGTGCTTATTTTTTCTTTTAAAATAAAACAAAACCACTTTTTACAATATTTCTTTGCTTTGATAATTTCTTCATTGTTCTTTTTAAGGTGTAACAATTTAATATTACAAGAATGATACATTTACATGAAAAAAGGAAATAGATCTGTTTAATCAAAGGACCACTAGCTCCCCTTTTAAACATCACATTATATGCATGTGGACAAAGTTAAAGAATGCTGGAAAAAACAGAATGTTAGAGTTAGCTTGTAGTTACATTTCATTCAAAATGCATTCTTTTCATTTATCTGTCATTTCCTGACTTTTAAATGATGTTTTCAAAACAGCCTCAGAAAAATAAGACAGTCGTGCAATGATTTTTTAAAACCCCTTAATTTATGCTATTGTGCATCGTGACTAAATGAGTACATTTAAAAGACCAATTACTTGACTGAATGACAACCAAGTTTCGTTTACTATTAAAGCACCACAAAACACGAAAACACTTAGCTCGTGTATACCATGGCTACTATGATAAAAGACAATAAGGCATATAGTTCCATCTAAATCTGGAAATTGTATAGTTTACATAGAAATTATATAAATTAATGCAAAAAATTAATAAGGAAATTAACCCATTAGTAATTTGACAAATAAGTAAAATCTGGGATTTTTTTTTTTGAGATGAAGTCTCACTCTGTTGCCCAGACTGTAATGCAGTCGCACCATCTCAGCTCACTCACTGCAACCTGCACCTCCCAGGTTCAAGCGATTCTGCTGCCTCAGCCTCCTGAGTAGCTGGGATTATAGGTGCCCACAACCAAACCTGGCTAATTTTTGCATTTTTAGTAGAGACAGGTTTCAGTATATTGGTCAGGCTGGTCTCTAACTCCTGATCTTAAGTGAACCACCCTCCCTGGCCTCCCAAAAAATTTGGGAATTTGTCTGAGCAAATAGTACTCTAGAATTACTTTTTCTCATCTAATGCATTCTTATATGAAATTCAATTCAACTTTAAATGTCAAATATTTAAATTCTTACCTGTTATATACATAATGTATGCATTTTGATGCTGTTTGTACATTAGAGACTATGCGAGCAAACTTCATTAGTTTGTAGATGAGGAAACTTAAGCACAAATAATTTCAGTGATGAGCGTTTGTGATGATTACGAATAGTGCTTAACTAAGACAAAAGCCAGTCGAATGTTAGCCCTATGATATCTTCTTGCTGCTTCACAGCCACACTGAAGCAGCAGGAAGCTCTGTAGCTTTGTACCCGATTTGTTATTTTAAAGTTATGAAATGTTAGAAAATGTGTTGTTATACAATAAGTAAGACAGGTCTCCTAAGAAAATTTACTCTGGCTACTAGAATATGAACTGTCATATTGCTTCATGGGAATGCTTCTGACAGAGCTCTTGAAAGTATTGCTCTTTCTGAAGACAAGTGCTGTAGAAACACACAATTGTGTCCTTCATGAAAGTCAAAACCTTCCCTTCTATGAACCAACATACTTCTCTCTCTCTCTTCTATCTCTTTTTCAAGAGAGTGAGTCACTGCATAAAAACTACGTGTATACAAGATTCTTACAGACTAGAGTATTTTAACCCTAACTGAAATTCACTTTAACTTTCATATTCAGCCTTTCCAGAGAGCAACATATATATACAAACTGAACTCACAATTAGAATGAACAACTATTATGTGAATAATAGTTTAAAAAGAAAAAGTATTAGAAAACTTTTTTGTTGTTTTTATTTAGAAGATACAGCAAAATATTTCTTACAAGAATCCTTCAGAGGCAATGAAAAGTAAATCAAGAACTCTTAAATATTAAAGAGATGCCAAAAAAAGGAAAAGTAATTCCTCTGGGCAATATATCACACATAGTAGATTGTAACACAAAAATTAATGAGAGATAATTGAATGTAAATTCCCTATGAGATTTAGAATATTATGTCAAAATGCATGTATAGATCATCATCCACATGTTACAGAATCACCAGCACCCTAATTTGTCTTTCAAAATATCATAACAAAATTATGAGTCAACATGTATTATATTTTAGATGCTTAAATATTTCAGGACACAATTAACATTTAATACATTTAACAAATGGTAGCAATTTTTAACAAGTTAGACAATGATAAAGTCATATATTAAATTGAATGTAATGGAAAGCCCATTTTATACAGAATGAAATTTACAAGTGCACAGAAAAATGATTCTCTTTTTGACAGTTTTAGTTGATGAAAAGGCACTAGAATATAATTTTCCAGGGATAAAGTAGAGAGTAAGATGGGGTTTCATTATCTATAAAACCATAGAGGCTATGACAAGCAATCTTACAAAATTAATAATTGGGATTTTTGTTGAAATACATTAGAGACTTTGAAAAAGGAAAAATTTAAGATATATGTAATCATTTATTCATTTTTTTCATTTAGAAATTCAATACTGTGCAAAGCATAATATATACTCTCAACTTCAATTACATTTATTTTGTATTGCCTCAGTACAATATATATCTTTATATATATATATATATTTGCACTTTAGGTTTTGGTATACATGTGCAGAAGATCCATCAATTACTTCTTCTAGGAAAACTAAGCTTTAATTACAGAATGGGAGAGTATATCTTCATTTAAATTTATTTTTCACATCAATAGTTGGGAGAATGTTTCTGCATGGATTTTTGTGGCTACTTTACTCTATTCCTAAACTAGAAAGTAGTGTAGGCATGTGTGTTGTGTGCGTGTGTGTTTCAATCTAGATTATTTGAAGAAAAGAATAGCACTACATCTGAAGATAAAACTGTCAAGAAGAGGAGAATTATTAACAAAAGCATTGCCACACACTTTTAAACCATCAGATCTCCTGAGAACTCGATCACTAAGAACAGCAAGGGGAAAGTTTGCCCCCATGATTCAATCACCTGCCACTTGGTCCACCTCCAATTTGACATGAGATTTCAGTGGGGAAAGATATCCAAGACATATCACTCATGATGCAGTAAGTGTTTGTATAATTTGTTTGTTATTGTTATAATACTGGGATATGAGAAAAGACATATGCATCATGAATTCTTTGACTTGTCTACAGTGTCCCTAGTTTAATAATTCTAGGAACTGATAAGTAAACCAAATTCAACCGGTCTTTTTGCTCAATCTTTCTTCAACTATCCATATTAATTGTTAATATTCACTGTAAATCTTTGAGTTGAATACACTATACATGTGCAACACTTATTTTAATCCAGCTATACTTTTTTCAAATATCTGAAAATCTTTCAATGTATGCACAACTTACCTTCCACTTTGCACACAGAGTTAATTCTTAACTATCCAAATACTGGTTATTAGTATCTGTGATAGCTTTAAAAACTTTGAAACAAATTATTAGTTAAGAACTCTATCTTCATTATTTTAGCAAAGGTAAAAAAATCTAAGTCATAGCCCCAATGTAATCCCTGTTACTCTTAACCTGTGTAAAGCAATAGTAATATATAATTTGTTATTTTAATTTGAAAGGAAATGATTTATGATTGCCTGTTCAATTCATGGAGTCTCAGTTTACCTCAAATCTAAAACAAGATTGAACCAAATAGCAAATGGATTTTTATAAATAATGAGAGATTTAAAAAGCTGTGATCTAGCTATGGATAGAGAAAATTCTTTAAGTTAGTCAGAGAATATTCTAGATGTTGTTCTTGTTCTTTTTTTATGTTTTTATTTGTTAGAAACAAGATATTTCTCTGTCTCCAAGGCTGGAATGCAATGTTGTTATTATAGCTCACTGTAACCTGGAACCCTCGGTCTCAAGAGATCCTCCAGCCTCAGCCTCCCTGGTAACTAGAACTACAGGCAAATGTCACCACACTGAGCTAATTTTTCTTTTGTTTTTTTCTCTTTTTTTTTTTTTCTTTTTTGTAGAGCTGGAGTCTTGCTGTGTTGTCCAGGCTGGCCTGAAAATACTGGCCTTAAGGGATGCTCCTGCCGAGGCTTCCCAAAGTGCTGAGATTACAGGCATACCACCAGGCCAGGCCTGTTCTTGTCCTTAAGTAGGTCCACTGTAAGTGATTCTGGGCAGACATTTATCTCACTATAGCTATCAGCTTTCGAAAAAGTCACTTAGGTAACTTTGGGCTGTGAAAAATTGTGTAATCAGTTCAGGAATCCACTTTGGTTTTCTATCTTGATTTATTTATCTACAGCACTTCCATTAGACCTGGGTACTTAAATCATTTCAAGGAAAATATTAAGAAAGCCATTATCTCATTACACAACAAATTAAGCCAGGAATGTTGACATGTGCCTACAGTCCCCGCTACTCAGGATGCTGAAGACAGAAGATTGTTTAAGCCCAGGAGTTCGAGGCTGGAATGCTTATGATCACGCCTGTGAATAGCCACTGCACTCTAGCCTGGGCAACATAGTGAGACTCTGCCTCTCTATGTTATTATTACTAAAAATAATAATGATAACATAAATTACTTCAATAAAATATATATTATATGATAAAATGTGAAGAGTGAATTGTGCTTTATAACAGGATGTGCAGAGTTCATTTTCTGTATCTTCTTCACTTTCAAAACCAATCTCCTGTCTTTATAATACAATAATATATTTTTATGTTAAACATAATTGGATGTTTTTCTAAGAAAGGATTAAGCAAATTAGCAGTAGTAAATTTTTTAAAAAAATATTTAAGTCTATATCTGATTCATTCTCAACACCTTTCTGTAATTCAAAATTATTTTAAAAACATATTTTGTTGATTGTATTGATAATTGAGGATTCAGTTGAGATGTCCCATATTACTTGTCCCTAAATTGCCAAAATCTAATCAGGAAAATGCAAATGATTTTTTCTGTGTTCTGTTTGTAGATGTTTGTTGTTTACTGGGAATATTTAGAATGTGGGACAATTCTTATTCTACCTTCCCTGATATTTCCTTCACACTCATTTCTTATAATTCTATTTTAAATAATAATCTTTCTGACATATGTAAGTCCATAATAGTAACTTTTAGAGAAATGTAGTAACTATATGGCATCAGATGAAGAGAGTTTATATTGTTATTATTTTATTTAGTATCCACTACACTCTGGGCTAGAGGTTCCTAAATAAATAATAAAAACTATTATTTATTTAGGAACCTCTAGCCCAGAGTGTAGTAGATATTAAATTTTTTAGTGAGTATATAAGTAAAATAATTAGTCAATGAAACATATAATTTTTTATCTACTGGAATCACCTAGTGCTGCTTTTTTTTTTTTTTTTTTTTACTGGTTTACATTTCTAACTAGAGCCAGTTTATGTGTACATCTTTAATATATATTAAATATCATCAATGTTTTTTCTAACATTACGCAGTCAGCATATAAATTGTACAAGGCTTAAAACTAAGTATTTGATTGACTAAAAATACAATCCTATTTAATTATGACTTTCTTCAAAAGGAGTATGAGTAGCTCACAAAACTATGTATCAACCCATAATATTCTGTTAGTAAAACCATTGATTTTTAAAAAGAAGTACTTTGTCCTCAAAAACACTGAAGACTTTCAACGACAATGAAAAAACGTAGATTGTTTACAATTTTTGTCTTAAAGAACAAAATATGAGAAGGCTTTTAGATTTTGTTTCTTTATATACTTTTTTAAATGAGCAGATAAAGTAATTAAAATTATAGAACAGCTCTACACGTTTCCATCTTACAACTAACCCATGAGGTAAGAAATGGCAACTGCAATGCATGCTGTATGGGTTTAAGGATAAATATTTTAAGCTCTTTAATTAAACACCTTAGATTTCATGATGTGCCATTACAAGTAACAACTTGACAATGTTATAAATACTTTTGTCTTAATGTCTTTATATACCCCTGACCTGAGAAAATATCACTGTAGTTTCCATACATGTTTTGTCTTTTTCCATATTTGCTCTTATTTTGGTAAGATTCATGGCCATGAATTGGGACTACAGTTGGAACCCCCAAAGTGTCAAGTGATCCTGCTATTTCTCCCTTGCAAGAGTTCTATACACCCAAAGTTTTCACTTTAAAACTTCACTAAGTTTTCTCCAAAGAACAAAATCTCGCTTTTCACTTGATATATGTAGCTCTGCCACTCAGATCACATATAAAAGGGAAAAAAAAAGTTTTGTGCTGTCTCTTTGTCTCTATTGTGATATCAGATGGGTTTGCATGGTGGTCATGAAACTATGTGACCAGGAGAATTCTAAGGTTGAGAGTGGAAGTGTGGGCAGAGAAAGGCTTTGCCCTCTGAATAAACAATTTTGGCATCTAGTCCATCTGTGCTCTCCAGGTCAGCTTGACCACTGAGATCTGTACTTCGCAAGGCACAGGACTTCTCTTAATATAACTCAATCCTTAATTCCCATTACATATGCTGCTTCTGTTATCTGTGGTTGGAATTTTAGGAAGAGAGAGGTATGATTTTTTTTGACACACTATCTATAAGTGACCATGTCTCTTTTATAAATGCAAAAGGGCCCAAAGTTAACATCATCTGGTTAAATTAATGAAAATATTCCAATACAGAAAGAGTGTGAATCCCCTTTACTGCCGTCAAATATATAAATATTCATTACTTGCAATGGAATATAGATGTCAACAGGCATTGATCATTCAGAAGAGTTTACTTGTGTTTCTGTTGTTTTTTACTTTTCTTTAAGGCTTTCTAGCTTATAGTTGGGAGTGGGAAACATATTGCATGTGCGACTGCTTGAGGCGCATTAAAGTGTTAAAAGGCCACTGGGCAACTGAGTCTTAGAAAGCTCCCTTGTGAACAAATGTGTATGGAAAGGGGACAAAGAATTCTGAAAGCTTTCATGTTGAAAAATATTTAAAGGATATAAAAAATAACTTATAAGTTTGTGTTTCTCTACCATTTGTGAGTTTTCCTCAGAAAAGAGATAACCCATCTGGAATTTTTTCTGATTTAATTACGAGGAAAAAACAAGGTACATTTTGTTTCCCATTTTTAAGTGGGAAATTAGTGTACTACCTTGGAAACCCCACTGCATGTTAGATCAGACAGACAGCACTGTCTTCTGCCACTTAATTTTAGAGCCAGTGTAACTTTCTCTCAATACCAATTTCATAGGATTTTGAAAAGTTCTTGGTTATGAGGCATCATGACTAAAAGTACTTAATTGACAAAATGGCCCTGAATCAAAACTGTGGAGTCCTCAGGAGAATAGGGCTCTTTTGGGAAGGTGTTTTTATCATCTTAGAGATTCCGTTTGATTTAAAAAATAGCTTGTAAATACCACCATGGGGTGAGTGATTGTGAGTTTCTGGGTATAAAAAAGCCCATTCAGGACAATTACTCCTTCTACATTAAATAGATCACTGGCTGTTGTAAAGGCCCTGTCCTTACTGCAGCAATTACCGTAGATTTTGCTTCTAGAGTCAGGAAATTAGAAGCCTGAGAATTGATGGCTGTACACTTTTATCTTGGATCTATCCATAATACATCAGAAACTTATTTTTTCATAACATTTAATTTATTATGTAGTATCTATCAGTGACTTCTTTTTCTCATTTGAGAATTTGCACATTTGAAATAATATCTGGTTACAAGTACTATGATGTGAATCTATTGAGGGAAAGTCTAAAACTAGATTTAGAGTATTTATACATTGGGTCTCTTGTTTTTTTCTGATTTAATAAGAATTCTACTTTAGAATACATGAATACATATGTGTATGTATGTATATGTGTAAATATATGTAAATAGGTATATAGTATATCTGTGCATATGTATGAATATATATGCATATATAAATATATGTATGCATACTTACATACATATTTACTCATACATATATTTACATATGTATTTATGTATATGAGTAAATATGTATATCAGTATACATACATGTACTTATATATATACACACACATATATACACGTATACTTATATACATACTATATATACATGCATATATACAAACGTATATATTTACACACACATAGACATATACACACACACATTCTCCCAATAAACTACTAAGGATATTTTGTCTTTATTTATGTATTCATTTCTCTTGCACTTCCCTAAATGGGTTTATTAGATGATAATAAAATGACACAAAATTTCAAGTATACATTGAAAAATATATGCACAATAAAATATAGTATAGTTAATTCTTCTTTAATTGAAACTTTTAATGATCACTTCTCAGACTACTAATACTGTATTTCTTCTTTTCATAATTCTGCATTCTGTTGGTTCTCTTTTTATTCATTCACTTCTTTATTTGAATCATTCTTTTTTTTTTAAATATGTATTATTTTCCTAGCCCAAAATATAGAAAATATGTAGGACTGAACTCAGGTCTACTATTTGTACCCTGTTTTTCAAAAATCTCATTTACTCCTATGGCTTTGTCTAATCATTTTATGTTTTTATATCTATATCTGACCTTTCTCCTGAGTTCCATTAGTTCAGATTGCTCATATGTAGGATATCTTCATGTTGGATGCCCTTCAATCAGCTTGAATCCATTTTTCCTCCAAAAGTTATTATTTCTATGGACTTTTTAATTTTAATTTGTTTTTTTTTTTTTTGAGAAAGGGTCTCACTCTATCAATCAGGATGGAGTGCAGTGGCATGATCATGGCTTACTGCAGCCTCAATCTCCCACACTCTAGTGATCTTCCCACCTTAGCCTGCCCATAGCTGGGACTACAGGCATGCATCACCACTCAATTCTCATTTTTGAAAAGGTTATTTTCCCATATCCCAAGTTTAAATTTTTGTGGCTACCCTTGAGTCCTTCCTAGTTCTCATTTTTCTACCTATTCACATTTCTACTTGCTAAGTTCTTTTCATTCCCTCTCAAACTAGTTCAATGCGGGACCCTTAGGACTTGGTACCAGGAATTTCTGTTATTCTTCTAAAGCCCTCTTTGCCCCTTTCTTTATTTCTGCAAAGAAATTTCAAAAACACATTATTGGAACTCTACAGGTTTTGCTTCCTAAGCTCTCACTACCAATGCTTTCAAGAACAATTTCCTTTTTGGACGTCCCATATCCTGCTGTGCTTAGAACCAATTAGTTCAAGTCTTGTACTGCTATACTTCTGTCAGTTGCCCAAGTCCCTCAGGCACCTGTGTGACTGAATCCCTGGTTCATCTGAAAGTTGAGCAGAGTATTTTATAATAGGTTAAATGCCCATGTTAGCACGTTTTTTCCTCCTGTATAGTTATGCTTAATTTGGGAAATTTGCTGGTCACTAAAAAAAAAAATAGTAAAATTTACTGTATTTTACTCTGTCATTAAATGTTTCATTGTTTTATTAGAACTTTTCTGACACCTAACACATGTTCCCATCATACATTTCCTAATACTTCTCATTCTCCTTCAGATTATCTGTTTAGCCCTGGTCTGGTCTTTCTGCAGTGGTCAATGGGAATCCGTGTGATCTTTACAGTATATGTGGTTAAGCAATTGATTTTTTTAAATAAATACTTGTGCTTAGTACGATGTTCTGCATTACAATCAGAAAGATTAATAAATACAGAATTGGTGCTTTCTCTATATTTTCAAACTCTCTTCTTTTGGCATAATCTATTTCTTAATTCTACCATAAAATATTCTTATTCTCTTCTCTTATTTATTCTACAATAAATTTTCTTCTCATTCTATTCTTTCTTTAACCACTGATTTATAAATTAGATTTTCTCTAATTTAAAGTATTTGTTTAGTCATATATCAGTGACCATTGAATACAGTGTCATAGTATCATATTCTAACATTAAGCTTTATTGATATTACCCTTTCAGATTATTTTTACATGCATTATTCATTTTACCTTGAATACAATCTTGGAGGTAAATAACATAATACTATCATAAGCATTTTACATATGGGTAAAATGAGCAGCACAGTTTCAAAGCAAACTGATGATTTGACACACGACTGGTATTCTTACTACTCACATTCTGATATCCTCTGTGTGTGTATATATGTATAATGACTTGCTCATCGCTATAAAATTTTAACTCTTATTATGATTATTTTTTCTGTAGTTTGATCAAACAAGTTCTCATTATCCCCCAGATAATAAAAAAAAGTCAATAACCACACAAAGATTTTCATTCTCAAGGGCAGCATATTTCGTTTGTGTGATTCAGAAAATGTTTAATCTTGGCATGGTTTTCTGAACATCTTGAACATGATATATGTGAATATAAATTTCTGATATTGTTTTAGAAGTATACATTTTAAAGTTGGCACCGAGTTGAGATAAAAATTGAATGCATTGTGAATTACTCAAGAACAAGAATAACTTTGGTCAAAGATATAATGTCTAACATTTTGCCTAATTAAAATTTAACTCATCTTTAAATCAGTCACTAATTTGCTTTAGTTGCCTAGAAAATGAAAAATGTTTTAGGAAATATTTTCTTCCTGCTGAGGTGTGATATTTCTTAAAGAAGGTGTGGTATTTCTCAAAACACTCAACTCACTGAATTTTATTTGTACTCTCCATAGAAAAACAAAAATGAACACTATTCTGTATAGAAAGGTGTTGCAGACATCCATTCCTGATGTGGATATACAAGATCAATTGTTTTTCTTCCACCTCTGAGTGATCGTTTTATGCAGTTCTAGACAGTAAGATATATGTGGAAATGTGCTGTCTTTTCTCCAGTTTTTCATCTTTTTCTCCCTTGTACATAGACGTGTTTAAAGCCATTGGAGATATGAATTAATAAGCATGTGGGAAAAAAACAAATCAATTGCTCTACACCCATCCTACCACCTCTCAATGTATATTTACATAAATAAGTTTCTATTTAAGTTGTAATTAATTGCTTTTTTTAAAAATGTATGCAACAATAAGCATTTATAGCAGATATTGAAGAGTACTACCATATACAGAAAAAATGTTATTGTATATCAAAAAATTATGAATTCAAAGAATATTGTAATAATGAATAATCTAAAAATGTGATTGATGACTAATTTTAGACATACATATTTATATTTTGTATCAAAATCGCAATGTAAAGTAAGATGTATCTTTTCAGTGGTATAAGGTAGAACTTGTTTTTGTTTAACTTTTGAATATTTTTATTTAGGAGAGCTCAGAAAATAACTCAGTGTCTCTATATATTTTCTCTTAAAATATAATAGAAGTTGGACAAAATCCTGGTAAACTATCTCTAGGTAATGTAGTGACATATGACTAGCTATTTAGTTGGGTTTGAACTTTATATAAAGTTACAGTCTTTGTAGAAAGTTTTGGGACACATTACATAAAGGCATCACCTCTGATTTGCTTCAGCTGGATTTATATGGTGTCTTGACAGCAAAGAGAAATTATCCATGATTGACAGAAACTAGGAGATTCAGCATCTACTTGAAACATTAGAAAGAAGGAATATAATCAGTGTGGTGGAGGAGAAGCTGAAAGGGAGAAATGTTTCTCAGTGATTTTATTTTCAATATTTAAAAAATGCATGCCAAACGTTAACAGGTAATAATAGTAAGGTGTAGAAGAAAAATAAATTTAAAAGTCAATGTAAAGTTTTGGTGGGAAAAAGTTTGCAAGACATGCAAGTTTGTTATAAACAAAAAGAGAAAATTGACCCATATGTACGTTTTAGTTTTTTGTTTGTTCTTAAACTTTTATTTTAGGTTCAGGGTTACATGCACATGTTTTCACATAGGTAACTTGCATATAGCAGGGATTTGTAGTAACAAACACATAAAAAAAAAAGTTACTCTCAACTTCCCTTTTCACTCAAACCTTTTAAAAGAAAACATATTATAATATCCAGGTGTTCTGCATGTAAAGAGGTTACTGACATATAATAAAGTAGAGTTACAAAGTCACAGGTCTTACAAAAGCAGAACCACATGGAAAAGAAATGTCTTCTGAAAATAACTTTCAGAACCTGTAGAAGCCAGCCAGAAGCTACAGATCCACATTTGTTCATGGGTTAGAGGAAGTGGAGTAAAAAGCCCATAAAGAAGTCAGAAGAGGAAAGTTCTCTGGCAGACTAGTAGTATTTAGAAGACATTTCACAATATAATCATTGTTTTTCCTTTGCATTTTATTCCTCACAACTGTGCATATTGACAATTCTAAGTCCTAAGTGCTCAAAGTATTTTAAAAGTAGAAGTATTTACCTCTATACAAAATAAACCTCTATATAAACCTCATTTTGTTTCTATAAAGGACTGCCTTCAGGGGGTAACTTTGTTAATCCAGTTCCTGGGAACTAGACTTGTTTCTATACATGGCTGAAATGGTGTAGTGGGGAGGAAAGAAAGAATGAAGGAGGGGTAAGGATCTACTTGTGTTTCTGCTTTTTTGTTTTGTTTTTTGGTTAAGTGCTTGTATTTATTGTGGACCAGGTTTATTCTTCATTTTGCAAGATCTAGGCTTTTTAGAATACTTGAGATGACAATGTGAAATAAAAAGTACAGCTAGTAAATAAATTAATTTGTAAATACCTTTTTGTAATAGCTAGTAGAAAATAAACATCTCAAGTGCAGAATTTGTAAGCCACCTCTAAGCAGTATATATTAGGACTTAATCATTGGGTTAGCAGTAGAAGGGTGAAAAGAAGTTCTGGGTAAAGAATGTATGCAAATGTGTTCATATTTGTTTTTTGATTATAAGTATTTTGTTTGTGTATGTATTTTTGGCCTTATATAAGTACATTGTTAAGTAATTCAATGGAAACTTATCTTCCTCCTAACATTCTAATAATATAGCTTTGATAATAAAGTCTCCTGAAAGCATTATACTTATTGCATTCTTGTTATGTCTCACTTTAACTTGAGCATTAAGGGAATTAATTCTGACAATATTTTTGGCCAGTGGTCTATTGTCATTTTTGTTTCTATAAAATTTTCATCCTCATGAAAGGGACGATTACTTTATTTTCTTGATTGAGTTGGTGTAGTATCTGCTAAGTTATCAAAACATTAATGGCTTTCTGAATCTAAATAGGTAAACATTTATAATGTGTAAAAAAAACATGATACATATGATATTATCTCAATCACACAAAATGCATATATTTGATACATTTGAATATACAAACAAAGATTTTGCAGGACACTATGAACTATAAACTGCTTATAATTAGGGATGATCTTTCTTTTTTTCAAAAATGTACGTGTTAAGTTTTTAAAGATAAAAATGTTATAAAAACAAAAGAAACATTATAAGGATTACTCAAAATATTTTAAAAATACAAAGTACATTTTCAATAATAATAAAATAAAGCCAGAAATCAATAATCAAAGGACCACTTGAAAATGAAATGTTCAGAAATGTTCAGAAATGAAGTAATGCGCATCTACATAATTCACATATTATAAAGGAAATTCTCAGCTGAATAAAATAAAACACAATTTATTCAAATGAATATAGTTAATCTGTGTTTAGGAAAAATTATTAGTTTAAGTGTATAAATATACATTTAAATATGTTATTTATTTAAATATATATTCAATAATTTTATTTTATTTGAATATAAATTTGAATGAAATCAAATTATCTATACAAACAAATATGCTATTATTGCTATTAAAATAGAATATAAAAAACCTTAAGAAAGTAGGAGCATTAAAGTTGAGTACAACGATCAATGATCAGTGAAAGAGAAAAAAAGAATAGTGAAAACTCATGAGAACTAAAATATTAATGCAATTTATTTTTAAAAAGTAAACTGGAACTTAAAGTAGAAAAAGAAAAGAAAAGAAAAAACAGTGGTAAAGTGACAAATGAACCGGAAAATGTTACTTTCAGGTGTTAAATATATACATTTTCTAATATTAGATATTAAATACAATAAAAAATAGTTGAAAATATTGCTATATATTATATACATACTTATGTATGTTTATTTTTTATGTATACTGCTTTCATTTATTTAAATTTTATTTATCCATTTTAATAATGCATTTTATATGGTTTCCTATTTATATATTGTCTATTGCCCAGTTTCTTTTTAATATACAACTTTCTTTTTAGGCTGAAGACTTGATTTACTTTTGATTTCTCATCCATTATGTTTTCTTGAATGAATGAATAAGCACTTCTGCTCACTTAATGAAAAAGGGGATTTATATTTTTCAAATGTACTTTTCTTGGAAAACAAACTGGAATCGGTTTCTTTTTTCTTCTTACAATTAAGAGTTCTTTACATTTTATTTATTTGTTTGCTTGTTTGTTTGTTTAAGTTCTGGGGTACATGTGCAGGATGTGCAGGTTTGTTACATAGATAAAGGTGTTCCATGGTGGTTTGCTGCACAGATCATCCCATCATGCAGGTATGAAGCCCAACACTCATTCACTGTTCTCTGGTGCTCTCCCTCTCCCTGCACCCCAGACACCCTAGTGTATGCTGTTTTTCCCCATGTGTCCATGTGTTCTCATTGTTCAGTTCCCACTTAAAAGTGAGAACATGTGATGTTTGGTTTTCTGTTTCTGCCTTAGTTTGCTGAAGATAACCTTTCCCTGCTCCATCCACATCCCTGCAAAGGACATGATCTCCTTCCTTTTTATGGCTGCATAGTATTCCATGGTGCATACATAACAAATTTTTTTTTAAATCCAGTATACTATTGAGGGACATTTGGGTTTATTCCATGTCTTCGCTATTGTGCATAGTGCTACAATAAACATATATGTTCATGTATCTTTATGATAGAATAATTTATATTCCTTTGTGCATAGGCCAAGCATTGGGATTGCTGGGTCAAATGGTATTTCTGCTTCTATGTCTTTGTGGAATCATCACATGGTTTTCCATAATGATTGTACTAATTTACATTCCCACCAACAATGTAAGAGTGTTCCTATTTCTCCATTGTTTCTTGACTTTTTAATAATTGCCATTCTGGCTGGTGTGAGATGGTATCTTATTGTGGTTTTGATTTGCAGTTCTCTAATGATCAGTAACGTTGAGCTTTTTTTTTAAAAAAAAAAGTATGTTTGTTGGGGGTGCCCGTATGTCTTCTTTTGATAAATGTCTGTTCATGACCTTTGCCCACAATTTACTGAGATTGTTTTTTTCTACAAGTCCCTTTTAGACTCTGAATATTAGACCTCTGTTAGATGGATATCTTGCAGAAATGTTCTCCAACTCTGTAGACTGCCTGTTCATTCTCATGCTAGTTTCTTTTGCTGTGCAGAAGATCTTTAGTTTAATTAGATCCCATTTGTCTAGTTTTGCTTTTGTTGCAACTGCTTTTGGCATTTTTGTCATGAAATCATTGCCCATGTCTATGTGCTTAATGGTATTGCCTAGATTTTTTTCTAGGGTTTTTATAGTTTTGGTTTACACATTTAAGTCTGTAATCCATCTTCAGTTAATTTTCGTATAAGGTGTAAGGAAGGGGTCAACGTTCAATTTTCTATGGCTAGCCAGTTCTACCAGCACCATTTATTAAATAGGAAATCCTTTCCTCATGGCTTGTTTTTTGTCAGATTTGTTGAAGATCAGATGGTTTCACTTGTGTGGTTTTATTTCTGAGTTCTCTATTCTGTTCTACTGGTCTGTGTGTCTGTTTTTGTAACAGTACCATGCTCTTTTAGTTACTGTAGCCTTGTAGTATAGTTTGAGGTTGGTTAGCATGATGCCGTCAGCTGTGTTCCTTTTGCTTAGGATCGTCTTGGCTATTTGGGCTCCTTTTTCATTTTATATAAATTTTGAAATAGTTTTTTTTTCTAATTTTGTGAAGAATGTCAATGGCAGTATAATAGGAATAGCATTTAATCTATAAATTACTTTGGGTAATATGGTCATTTTCACAACATTGATTCTTCCTATCCATGAGAATGGAATCTTTTCCCATTTGTTTGTATGCTCTCTGATTTCCTTGAGCAGTGATTTGCAATTCTCCTTGAGGATATCCTTCTCTTCCCCTGTTAGCTGTATTTCTAGGTATTTTATTCTCTTTTTAGCCATTGCAAATGGGAGTTTATTCATAATTTAGCTCTCTGCATACCTGTTGTTGGTGTAGAAATCATAGTGATTTTTGCACGTTGATGTTTGTATTCTGAGATTTTGCTGAAGTTGTCTATCAGCTTAAGAAGCTTTTGGGCTGAGATGTTTGGGCTTTCTAGATATAGGATCATATCTTCTGCAAATAAAGGTAATTTGACTTCTCCTCTTCCTATTTTAATATCCTTTATTTCTTTATTTTACCTGATTGCTCTGGCCAGAACTTCCAATACTATGTTAAATAGTAGTGGTGAGAGAAGGCATCCTTGTCTTGTAGGGGTTTTCAAGGGGTATGGTTCTAGCTTTTGCCCATTCCGTATTATGCTGGCTGTGGGTCTGTCATATACAGTTCTTATTATTTTGAGGTATGTTCCTTCAGTACCTAATTTATTAAGAGATTTTAACATAAAGGGATGTTGAATTTTATTGAAGGCCTTCTCTGCATTTATTGAGATAATCATGTAGATTTTATCTTTATTTCTGTTTACCTGATGAATACATTTATTGATTTCCATATGTTAAACCAGCCTTGCATCCTGGGGATGAAGCCAACTTGATCATGGTGGAGAAGCTTTTTGATGTGCCTCTGGATTTGGTTTGCCAGTATTTTATTGAGGATTTTTGCATAAGTGTTCATCGGGGATATTGGCCTAAAGTATTCTTTTTTTGTTTTATCTCTGCCAGGTTTTGGTATCATGATGATGCTGGCCTCATAAAGTGAGTTAGGAAGGAGTCCCACCTTTTCAATTGTTTGGAATAGTTTCAGAAGAAATGGTGCTAGCTCCTCTTTGTACTTCTCATAGAATTTAGCTGTAATGTGTCTGGTTTGGGGATTTTTTTGGGTCGTAAGCTATTTATTACTTCTTCAGTTTCAGAACTTGTTATTGGTCTATTTAGGGTTTCACTTTCTTTCTGATTCAGTCTTGGGTGGGTGTATATGTCTAGAAATTTATTCATTTCTTTTGGATTTTCTAGTTTATGCACATACAGGTATTTATAGCATTCTCTGATGACTGTTTTCGTTTCTGTGAGGTCAGTGGTCACATTCCCCTTATCATAACTGATTATGTCTATTTCATTCTTTCCTTTTTTCTTTAAAGTCTAGCCAGCAGTATATTTATTTATTAATTTTATTTTAAAGACCAGCTCCTGGATTTGTTGATCTTTTTAGAGGCTTTTTCATGTCTCTATCTCCTTTAGTCCTACTATCATCTTAGTTATTTCTTGTCTTCTGCTAGCTTTGGGATTTGTTTGCTCATGGTTCTCCAGTTCATTTAGTTGTGATGTTAGGTTGTCAATTTGAGATCATTCTAGCTTTTTGTTGTGGGCATTTAGTACTATAAATTTCCCTCCTAACACTGCTTTAGCTGCATCCCAGAGATTCTGGTATGATGTCTCTTTGTTCTCACTTTCAAGAAACTTTTTATTTCTGTCTTAATTTCATTGTTACACAGGCGTAATTCAGGAGTGGTTGTTCAATTTCCATAGTTGTGTGGTTTTAAGTGTGTTTCTCAATCTTGAGTTCTAATTTGATTGTGTTGTGATCTGAAAGACTGTTATGATTTCAGTTAAGTGTCATGTAACAATAAGAAGAATGTATATTCTGTTGCTTTGGAGTGGAGAGTTCTGTAGATATCTATCCGATCCACTTGACCCAGAATTGAGTTCAGGTCCTGAATATCTTTTTTAATTTATTGTCAGTTATGTGTTAATGTCTCCCACTATTATTGTGTGGGAGTCTAAGTCTCTTTACAGGTCTCTACAAAACTGCTATATGAATCTGGGTGCTTTTGTATTTGGTGAATAATATTTAAGATAGTTAGATTTGCTTTGTGAATTTAACCCTTTACCATTATGTGATGCCTTTCTTTGTCTTTTTTTATATTTGTTGGTTTAAAGTCCATTTTGTCAGAAACTAGGATTGCAACCTTCTTTTTTGTTTTCCATTTGCTTGGTAAATTTTCTTTCATCCCTTTATTTTGAGCTTATGAGTGTCTTTGCATGTGAGCTGTATCTCTTGAAGACAGCATACTGATGGGGCTTGACTCTTATCCAGCTTGCTATTCTGTGTCTTTTAATTGGGACATTTAGTCCACTTACATTTAAGGTTAATGTTGCTATGTATGAATTTGATCTTGTCATCATGAAGTTAACTGGTCATTTTGCAGACTTGTTTATGTACTCTTTTCATAGTGTCACTGAGTACTTCAGTGTGTTTTTGTAGTGGCTGGTAACAGTTTTTTCTTTCCATATTTAGTACTTCCTTCAGGAGCTCTTGCAAGGCAGGCCTGGTGATGATGAATTTTCTCAGCATTTGCTTGTCTGAATAGAATCTTATGTCTCCTTTGCTTATGAAGCTTAGTTTGGCCAGATATGAAATTCTGAGTAGGAAATTTTTTTCTTTAAAAATGTTGAATATTGGTCCTCAATCTCTTCTGTCTGGTAGGGTTTCCACTGAGAGGTCCACTGTTAGTCTGATGAGCTTTCCTTTGTAAGTGACATGGCCTTTCTGTCTGGGTGCCCTTAACATTCTTTCTTTCATTGCGACCTTGGAGAATGTAATGATTATGTGTCTTGGGGTTGATTTTCTTGTGAAGTATCTTACTGGTATTCTTTGCATTTCCTGAATTCGATGGTTGGACTGTGTTGTTAGGTGGGGAAGTTCTCCTGGATGATATCTTGCAGTATGTTTTTCAACTTGGTTCCATTCTCTCCATCTCTTTTAGGTACCACAATTAGTCACAGGTTTGGTCTTTTTGCATAACCTTATATTTTTGGAGGTTCTGCTCATTTCTTTTTATTCTTTTTTTCTCTATTCCTGTCTTCTTATTTCCAAAATATAGTCTTCAAGCTCTGAGATTCATTTCTCTACTTGGTCTATTTATCTATTAATACTTGTGATTGCATTGTGAAGTTCTTGTATTGTGTTTTTCAGCTCCATCAGGTAATTTATATTTTTCTCTAAACTGGCTATTTTGGTTATTGGCACCTGTAATGTTTTATCATGATTATTAGTTTCTTTGCACTGGGTTAGAACATGCTCCTTTAGCTTAGCAAAGTTTGTTATTACCCATCTTCTGAAGTCTGCTTCTGTCAATTCATTCATTTCAGCCTCAGCCCAGCTCTGTGCCCTTGCTAGACAGGTGTTGCAATTATTTGGAGGAGAAGAGGCTCTCTGGCTTTTTGGGCTTTTAACATTTTTGCATTGATTCTTTCTTGTCTTTGTGGGTTTATCAACCTTCGATCTTTGAGTTTGCTTAGCTTTGAGTGGAGTTTTTTGTGGGGTCTTTTTTAATGTTGTTTTTATTTTTTTCTTTGTTTTTCTTTTAAAAGTCAGGCTCCTCTTCCTTCAGGCTGCTTCATTTTGCTAGGGGTTCACATCAGATCCAATCACCTTGGACCCTCCTGCACTAGGATTTATCAGTGAAGGCTGCAAAACAGCAAATATAGCAACCTACTCCTTCCTCTGGGAGCTCCATCTAATGGGAGGCATTGACCTGATTCCAGCTGGAATGCTCCTGTAGGAGGTTTTTGGAGATTCCTATTGGGAGATCTCACACAGAGAGGAGGAACAGGATCAGGGTCCCACTTAAAGAAGCAGTCAGGCTGCCCTTTGGCAGAGCAGGTGCCCTGAACTGCAGGGAAGCCCCCTTGTCCAGATTGCCCAGACTATCCAGAGCCAGCAGAAAGGAAAGTCTATCACCTGAGATGCAGATATGGTGGCTGCCCCTTCCCCTGGTGGCTCCATCCCAAGGAGAGATCAAAGTTTTGTTCATAAAACCCTGGCTGGAGTTTCTGAAATTCCTAATGGGAGACCCTGCAGGGTAAGGAGGGATGGATCAGGGCCCTACTTCAACAAGCAGTCTGGTTACAATCTGCTATAGCAGCTATGTTGTGCTGTGGGGAATTCCTCCCAGTCCGGACCACCCAGTTTCCCTGGATCTGAGTGGTCAAAACCAAAGTTTTTAATGTATACTTTTCATTTTCTACTGATCAGTCTTGATTATTATAAAAATAGTTATTTGCTGTAATATAGTGTGCCATTCTTAACATGTAATTGCTGATGATTCCCCTTTAACCCCTTTAATCCCCTTGGTGTTAATTTGACAACATTAGAAATAGTGAGAAATATCTATAATTTCTACAAAATATCCTGTTTTGTTATTATAGTAATGAGTGTGAGTTAGTTTGACCCAATAGGAAAGCTCTGAAGCAGGTAGAGGCTGCAGCTAAGTATTTAACTAATATCCTAGACTCTAAACTTTTATTTTACTCCTTGAGTGTTTCTGAAAATATCAAATTACATGTTTGAATACATTTGAAACTTTAACTTATGATATATTTATATACATGATTTACTCAGAATCTTGATAATTGTCTTTCTACTCTTTATAAGAATTACCATTTGATTTTGATTGCACTCAGTATTTAAATATATAATGTGGTAAAACTGACAAAACAATAGGCAACAAGAAAAATGCAATGTGGAGGTTCTTCTATTTTACTTTGATATTATGATTATCTCTTGTATCTTATAACAAGGTACTGTATATGTAACAGTGGAGAATTATTGTGAAAAGTCAAACTGTAAATTGTGCTCATAGCATTGCTTCTATGAGAATGAAACTCACATAAATGAGCTGTAGTTCTTGCACTTACAACCAGGCTAGGAGAGGTGTTTGAGAAGAGTCTTTTAGATAGAAAAAGCATCAGTTTATCTTTTCAGGAGCTGAGTATCAGCTAGTAACTGATTCAATTGCAGCATTAATAAGTCTTAAATCAATTAAAATGATCATTTCTAGTGTTTTGGCTTAAAGGATTAAATTTTGGAAACAGGAAGAGGGTAGATTAAAAATAAATATACAAGGCTTTCCACAAATATATTTCCATGAAAGAAAATTAAGAATTTGTGAACCACAAACTACCAACCACTGTATTTCTAAATCTCCGTGAACAGATGTTGGTCAAAATCCAGACTTTGAGTACACTTCTTGTGAACATTCAAAAGGAAGAAAAGAGCATGTATTGGACATTAGAGAAAGGGGTATCTTTGCTATGTGCTAGAAGAAATCTTAGCAAAATTGTTTCCCTTAGAGTCAGTTAATGTGGAAAGCAGAAATTCGTTGTCTACCTAAAAAATTTCCAAAATAAGTGTTGAAGTTATGGTCCTATTTATTTTGTTGCTTATAACGAAATTTGAGAGGAAAAAGAGAAATTGAGAGGAGAGCTTGTAAATCAAAGAAAGAAGGGCTTGACAACTTTGAATATCCTTGGACTCTCCAGATAGCAAGGAATGCTAACATTTTGAAAGGTTTCCAAATAACTTCAGGAAAATAAGGAGTGAGACTGAATGATCTTGTGTTACAATTTCAGAAAGACAGAAACATGGATATGATAGTTACACAAAGAACTATTTGAAGAGATTAAGAGTATGCCTTGTAGACTTCTCAACCAAACCACAGAATTTCTAGCAAGCCTATACAGGATGTCCCCAGCCTTGTCAGCAGAAGTCCAAGAAAGAAGAGCTTATCTTAAAAGCAATCTGTAGGCATGGCTTTTATATAACTGAGTGAGCCACAGGGATATTTTTCAGGAGACCCACAAAATATTTGAGAGTTATTTCAGCAAAGACATTACCAGCTTGGATCAAAAAAGACAGAGAGTACAAAATGAAAGGATATTGTTTTGTTCCCCCAGGTCTGCTGACAGAAGACAGGCAAAACTACTCAGCTGCAAATACTTGTTGGCTTTCATGAAAAAGAAAGAGGGCAGAACCAACAGCACAGAGAGTGGAGCCCAGAGCAACATGAAACTATTTGCAGGCCTTAAATCCCAACCAAGGAACTCTGGAAATTTACCCAGCTGGATTTCAGCATGGCTATTGATTAGTGACTATTTTGTGCCTTCACTTTCCTCCATTTTTGAATAAGAATGTCTATAACTGTTATCCTATGACCGTGCCACCATTGTATTCTGAGTTTAGAGGGCAAATAGCTTGTTGGGTTTGCTTTACAGATTGTCAGATCAAGATTACTATACGCAAGGAATCTCATCCACATGTGGAACTAATTTAGATGATGGGTTCTGATCAGATGTTTTAATAGGATTACAGACTTGAAGACTTGAAAGGGAGTGAATGTATTTGGAATGTAGGAGGAATATGGATTGAGACTCTGGAGTGCACTCCATGATCTTCAACTTACAGTGTCCTTGCGCTCTCTTGATTCCCTCCCTTTAAATGGAAATGGAACCTGTGACCTGCTTGTAACAAACAGATCACAGGAAAGGTGGTCTATGCAATTACCTTAAGCTGATTGTATTATGTAAGATTATATTTTATCTTGCAAGGAGATTTTTGTCTTTCCCTTGGAGGGTTTAAGAAACAACCTCTCATAATGTGAGCTGCTACATAGGAAGGAACCAAGGACAGCCCGTGTCTGACAGAACGAACTTAAAACCTCAATTCAGCAGCTGGCATGGTCTGATATTTTCATCCTCCCAATATTTATATGTTAAAATCCTAAACTCCAAAGTGATAGTGTTAGGAGGTGAGGTCTTTTAGAGGTCATTATGTCATAAGGGTAGAATAGAATCAGTGCCCTTTCAAGAGAGACTTCAGACAGATCCCTTTCTCCTTCCATCATGTGAGAACACATTGAGAAGGTGTCATCGATAAAACAGAAAATGCGTCCACTGCAGACACCAAATCTATTGGCAGGGTTGATTTTGGCCTTCCCAGCTTCCAGAATTATAAGAAATAAACTTATATCGTGTATAAGCTACCCAGCTTGTGGTATTATATTATAGCAGAGCAAAGAGATTATGAAAGCATTCCATGGAAACTGAGTTCTGTCGGAAACCATGTGTGTTTGGAAATGTCCCCTTCCGTACTCAAACCTCAGATGAGATCACAACCCTGGGTGATACCTTTATTGTAGCTTTGAGAGACCTGAAGCAGAAGACCCAGATAAACTGTTCCGGGACTCCTGACCCACAGAAACTATGAGATAATAAATGTATTAATTTATTATTTAGAAATTATTTTTATAACTTTAGTGGTATAAGTGCTTTTTTGTTGTTGTTACATGGATGAGTTGTATAGTGGCAAAGTCTGGGATATTAGTGCACTCATTACTATTCAAGTAGTGTACATTGTGCCCAATACCTAGTTTCCCATCCCTCATCCAAGTCCCATCCTCCCTTGTTTTGAGTCTTTGATGCCCATTATTTCACTCTATATGTCTTTGTGTACCCATAGCTTAGCTCTCACTTAGAAGTGAGAACCCGCAGTATTTGTTTTTTGATTCCTGAGTTACTTCACACAGAATAATGGCTTCAAGTTCCATCCAAGCGTCTGAAAAAGATATTATTTCATTCTTTGTTATGGCTGAATAGTATTCCATGGTATGTATGTGTGTGTGTGTATACATACATACCATGGAATACTATTCAGCCATAACAAACAAAGTATATCACATTTTCTTTACCTACTCATTGCATTTTCTTTATCCAGTCATTGGTGGTTGGGCATTTAGGTTGATTACATTTCTTTGTAATTGTTAATTGTGCTGTAATAAACATATGGGTGCATATGTCTTTTTGATACACTGACTTTTCCTTTGGGCAGATACTCAGTAATGGGATTACTGGATTGAATGGTATATCGACTTTTAGTTCTTTGAGAAATAGCCTTACTGATTTTCATAGAGCTTGTACTAATTATATGTGTACCAGTAAGAGATAAGCGTTCCCTTTTCATCACTTCCATGTAAACATCTATTTTTTTTTTTTTTTGAATTTTTTAATAATGGCCATTATGGCTGGGGTAAGATGGCTTCTCACTGTGGGTTTAATTTGCACTTATCTGGTGATTAATGATGTTGAGCACGTTTTCATAGGTTTTTTTGCCCATTTGTATATTTTCTTTTGAGAAATTTCTATTTATGTCATTTGCCCACATTTTAATGGAATTATTTTTTTCTTGCTGATTTGTATGAGTTCCTTGTAGATTCTAGATATTAGTCCTTTGTTAAAGGCATAATTTTCAAATATTTTCTCCCATTCTATAGGTTTTCTGTTATCTCTGATGATTACATATTTTGCTGTGCAGAAGTTTGTTAATTTAATTAGGTCCCATTTATTTTTATTTTTGTTGTATTTGCTTTTGGAGTCTTAGTCAGAAATTATTTGCTTGGGCCAATCTACAGAAGAGATTTTCCTAGGTTTTCTTCTAGATTTGTTATGGTTTGAGGCATTACATTTAAGTCTTTAATCTATTTTGAGTTAACTTCTGTATATTATGAGAGGCAGAGACCCAGTTTCAATTCTTCTGCAGGTGGTGGTCCGATTTCCTAGCACCATTTATTGAATAGCATGTCCTTTACCCAATTTATGTTTTGTATGCTCTGTTGAAGATTAGTTCGTTGTAGGTATTTGGCTTTGTTTCTGGGTTCTCTATTTTGTTTTCTTGGTCTATGTGTCCACTTTTTTTTTTTTTTTAAATTAGTACATGCTGTTTTGTTTACTATAGCCTTGTAGTATAATCTGAAGTCAGGTCATATAATGCCTCCAACTTTGTTCTTTTTGCATAGAATTGCTTTGGCTATTTGGCCTTTGCTTTCCATATGAATTTTAGGATTCTTTTTCCAATTCTGTGAAAAAAATGATGTTGGTAAATTGGTAGAAATTGTATTAAATGTATAGATTACTTTGGGAAATACAGTCATTTTTATAATATTGATTCTTACAATCCACGCAGATGTGATATATTTCCATTTGTTTCTGACATCTATAATTTCTTTCAGCAGTGTTTTGTAGTTCTTTTTGTAGAGGTCTTTTACCTCCTTGGTTAAGTATTTTCCTAGCTATTTTTTACTTTTGGTAGCTTTTATAAAATAAATTGAGTCCTTTATTTGAGTCTCAGCTTGGTTGTTAATGTTTTTTCTTTCATTTCAACCTTGTAGAATCTGATGATTATGTGTCTTGGGGCTGATTTTCTTGTGGAGTATCTTACTGGAATTCTCTGCATTTCCTGAATTTGATGTTTGGACTGTGTTTTTAGGTTGGGGAAGTTCTCCTGAATGATATCCTGCAGTATGTTTTTCAACTTGGTTCCATTCTCCCCATCTCTTTTAGGTACCACAATTAGTCATAGGTTTGGTCTTTTTTTGCATAGTCTTATATTTTCAGAGGTCTTATTCATTTCTTTTTATTCTTTTTTCTCTATTCTTGTCTTGTCTTATTTCCAAGACAAGAAGAATTCTTGTCTAAGATTCATTTCTCAGAGCTCTGAGATTCAAGCTCTGAGATTCATTTCTCTACTTGGTCTACTTAATCTATTACTATTTATGATTGCATTGTGAGGTTCTTGTATTGTGTTTTTTAGCTCCATCAGGTCATTTATATTTTTCTCTAAACTGGCTATTTTGGTCATCAGCACCTGTAATGTTTTATCATGATTCTTAGTTTCCTTGCACTGGAATAGAACATGCTCCTTTAGCTAGCAAAGTTTGTTATTATCCATATTCTGAAGCCTACCTCTATCAATTCATCCATTTCAGACTCAGCCCAGTTCAGTGCCCTTACTAGATAGTTGTTGCAATCAATTGGAGGAGAAGAGACACTCTGGCTTTGTGGGTTTTTTCCATTTTTGCATTGATTCTTGATTTAATTGTTCACCCAAAAATCATTTAGGAGCAGATTGTTCAATTTTTATGTATTTGTATAGTTTTGAGGGTATTTTATGGAATTGATTTCTAGTTTTAATCCACTGTGGTCTGAGAAGATGCTTGAAGTGATTTAAATTTTAAAAAATTTATTGAGACTTGTTTTGTGGCTTATAATGTGGTCTGTTTTGGATTATCAAGTTCACGTGCTGATGAGTCAAATGTATATTCTGAAGTTTTGGGGTAGAATGTTCTGTAAATATCTGCTAGGTCCATTTGTTCTAGAGTGAAGTTTAACTCCAGTGTTTATTTGTTGTCTTTCTGCCTCAATGATCTGTCTAGTTCTGTCAGTGGAGTATTGAAGTCCCCACACCCATTGCGTTGCTATCTATTCCTTTTATTAGTTCTAGTAGTCATTGTTTTATGAATTTGGGAGCTCTGATGCATACATATTTAGCATCATATATATGTTACATGTTGTTGTGCAACTGATCCTTCTATCATTATAAAAGAACCTTTTTGTCTTTTTTGTAACTGCTTTTGCTTTAATGGATGTTTTACTTGATAGAAAAATAGCTATTCCTGCTCACTTTTGGTTTCCATTTGCATGAACTGTGTTTTCCACACCTTTACCTTTAGTCTATAAGAATCATTATGTACTAGGTGGTGTGTCTCCCGAAGACAGAAGATAATTGGTCTGCAATTTTTATTCTTTCGGATAATCTGTATTTTTTTTAGTGGAACATTTAAAGCATTTATATTTCACATAATATTGAGACATGAGGTATTGCTTGTCATCATAATGATTGTTACCTAGTGACTTTGTTTTCCTCATTGTGTTGTTATTTTATAAGCCTTGTGAAGTTTATGCTTTCAGGAGGTTCTATTCTGTTGGATACTGGTGATTTGTTCAAGATTTAGCGCCCCCTTTAGTATTTCCTGTAGGGCTGGTCTAGTAGTGACAAATTCAATTGGCATTTATTTGAGACAGACTTTATTTCTCTCTCATTTATAAAATTCGTTTTGCTGAATACAAAATTCTTGGCTGAGTTTTTTGTGTTTAAGGACAATATAGAAAAGACCTCAATCTCTTCTGGCTTGTAGTTTTAGCTCCCTCAGTTTTCTGCTGAGAAGTCTGCGTTAATCTGATACATTTTCCTTTATAGGCTGCCTCATTCTTTTTTTTTTTTTGAGATGGAATCTGGCTCTGTCACCAGGCTGGAGTGCAGTGGTGCAATCTCAGCTCATTGCAACCTTCATTTCCCAGGTTCAAGCAATTTCTCTGCCTCAGCTTCCTGAGTAGCTGGGACTACAGGCACACACCACCACATCTGGCTAATTTTTTTATTTTAGGAGAGACAAGGTTTCCCCATGGACAGGATGGTCTCTATTGCCTGACCTCATGATCCACCCACCTCAGCCTTCCAAAGTGCTGGGATTGCAGACATGAGCCACCGCACTGGGCCTATAGGTTGCCTCATTCTTTTTTCCCATCATTCTTAGGATTATTTCCTTCACATTGACTTTAGATAGCCTGAAGATTATAAGCTTCAGCAATATTTTTTGCATTGATTCTCCAAGGAGTTTTTTTAGCCTCTTATAGTTTAGTGTCTAAATTTCTAGCAAGTCTAGGAAGTCTTCTTCAACTGTTCCCTCAAATAGGTTTTTCAAAATTTTTCAGTTTTTTTTTCGTAGGAACACGTATGATTCTTAGGTTTGACTGTTTTACAAAATCCCATATATCTTGAAGATTTTTTTCATTACTTTAATTACTTTCCCTCTATTTTTGTGTTACTGAAATAATTTAAAAGCCTTGTCATCAAGCTCTGAAAATCTATCTTCTACTTGGTCTAGCCTATTGTTAAAACTTTCCACTGCAATTTGTAGCTTCCTAAATGTGTCTTTAATTTCCAGAACTTCTGATTATTTTGTTGAAATATCTATCTCTTTAGCAAATTTCTCATTCATATTTTGAATTGATACTTTTATTTCCTTATGTTGGTTGTCACCTTTCTGTTGTATTTGATTAAGTGAATAATCAACCTTTTGAATTCTTTATCTGTTATTTCAAAGATTTCATCTTGGTTTGGATTCAACTGTTATTGAGAGTTAATGTGATCTTTTGAGGATGCTTTAGAACCCTGGGTTTTTTTTTCTTTTTCTTTTTCAATATTGCCATAATTATTTTCCTGGTTTCTTCTCATTTGGGTAGAATATTTATTATAATTATTTTTGAATTTATTTTTAATTCAATTTTTTAACATTTCTTTTGCTTTTTCTCCTTAAGGATGTGATTTTATTGTTTATTATTTATTGTCACTTAGCTTGGCTCAGGGTACTTTCCATGATTATAGAGAATCTTAATGTGATGACTGTTCAGATGCTGTTGTAGCCATGTGCTAAGTGTGTGAGTAGACTCATTGCCTCCTTTGGGACTGGAATGGCAGAGATCTCATGAACCTTACCTTGTCCCCCAGTGGTATGCACTTTAAAAACATTTTCCCCCAAAATATATTCTCTGTGTTGAACAGTTTAGGCTTTAGGCCAGTAGAAAGTACCCATGGGTTAAAACAAAACAAAACAATTGTGGCCAAAGTAGGTTGGTACATGCAATACCCAATGGTGGGCAACAGTCCCAGCATTGACAGAGGCAGCTAGGGAAGCTCTCATTGAAATGCACTGAGGTCTCTTCAGGGGTACGAAGAGGGCTACAACAGCTCTCCTTTCAGGGCAAGAGGAAAGCAATGCACCTTCAAGTCACATTGACCCAGGCTTCCAGCTATTCAGATCAAACAAATGCTTCTTTTCATTTGCCAGAATGCTGATGTACCCTATAGAATGGGATTGTGACTCCCCCGCTGTGCAAACCTGAACCTAAAGGTCACTCCTCTTGTGGGGATGTAGCCACCCTAAGTTTTCCAGAAAGGCTGTCTACATACTCACCCTTGCAGAGCTCACATGGGAGAAGCTGAGGAGTGCCTTCAGTGGTGGGTGGGGGCAGAATAAGTCCCATTCTCCAAGGTCCTTCATAAGCATTAGGGCTGCCTGACTGTTGTGTGAGACCTCAGATTTTCCCTACTTAGCCTAGAACTGCACCTGTGCTTCTGTTGAAAAAAAAATTTTCACAAGAGGAAAGAAAGCCCAGAGACACTGGGCATACAGCCCAGTTTCTTTTGTCCCATGAGGTGGTCCCTTAATGCTGTGCACTTCCCCTTTTCCTAGGAGAGGGCTAGGAAGTGTCTAGCTGCCCAGTGGGGCTGCCATGCTCCAGGATGGTGCTATTGAATATCTGCATGGGATTCAGTTATGTGATTTGTTCTCTAGTCTTTCAGCATCAGGTACCAGCACAAGTTCTGATGCGGGTAGGAAAATGACATAGATTCTTCAAGATTTTTTGGTTATAAATAGCTTTAGTGTGTTGGTTATCTCAAATGCAAGCTGTAGGAGTAATGTGTAGATTCAAGAACTCCTGGTTAGTCAGGGTGATGCAGGCAATACTAATAGCTACAGTCATGCAAAAGTTTTCTCCTAAGTAAGCACTGTTATTGTGTTTGAAGATGTTGTAGCGGGCTGTGCCAGTTGGCTTCAAGCTGAGAGGTGATGCTTTCCAAAGAGCACCAGCTGTGATGGTAATAGCAAAATGTGTGCTTGTCTTATGTTACATAGTGGAAGTATTCTCATGCCTCTGGCATTGGGCAGGTCCATGGAGCTCTCAAGTCTCTCTGTGTTATATTACACTACCAGGGCAAGTAGAGGGGCAAAGCTGGTGGGGGCTTAGTTATGCAATTTTGGCTCCCCACATGTAGGTTGATATAATTTGAATGTGTGTTTCCAGTCAATCTCATATTGAAATGTAATCTCATATCTCATATTGAAATCTCATATTGAAATGTAATCCCCAGCATTGAAGGTGGGGCCTGGTGGGAGATGATTGGAGCATGAGGGCAGGTTTCTCATAAGTGGTTTTGCACTACCTGTGTGGGTACTGTCCTTGCAATAGTGAGTGCTTGTGAGAGCTAGTCATTTAAAAGTGTGTAGCACCTTTCCCCTCACTCTTGCTTCTGCTTTTATCATGTAACATACCTGCTTCCCCTTTGCCTTCTACCACGATTAGAAGCTTCCTGAGGCCTTCCCAGAAACAGATGCTGCTGTGCTTCCTTTATGGCCTGAGGAACCATGAGCCCACTAAATCCCTTTTCTTTATAAATTATTCAGTCTCAGTATTTTTTTTTTACTGCAATGCAAGAATGGCCCAATACAGAAAATTGATATCAAGAATGTGGCATTTCTGTAAAGATACCCGTAAATGTGGAAGCAGTGTTGGAACTGGGTAACGGGAAACTTTGGAACTTCTTAGAGACTGGTTAAATGGTTATAACCAAAATTCTCATGGTCATATGGACAATAAAGGCCAGGCTGATGAAGTCTCAGATGGAAAAGAGAAACATCTTGTGAACTAGAGCAAAGGTCATGCATGTTATCCCTTAGCAAATAACTTGGCTAGGTTGTGTTCACTTCCTAGGGATATGTGAAATTTGCAAAAGTAAAAAGAAGTCAACTGCTAATAATTGAGACAATGGGAAAAAGGC
Organism: Cheracebus regulus; assembly: GCA_963574635.1. Taxonomy (NCBI): domain Eukaryota; kingdom Metazoa; phylum Chordata; class Mammalia; order Primates; family Pitheciidae; genus Cheracebus; species Cheracebus regulus. The sequence continues at coordinate 44,130 of CAUYQU010086080.1, read as the reverse complement.
CTTGAAAGCATTTTGGAGAACTTCCCAGTAGCCCCTTCCATCACAAGTCCAAAGTCTAGGAGGACTGAACAGTTTTGTGGGACAGGCCCAGGACTCTGCTGCCCTGCACAGCCTGGGGACACTATTCTCTGTATCCCAGCCACTCTAGCTCCAGCTGTAGTTGAAAAGGGCCCAGGTACAGCTTGGTGATTGCTTCAGAGGATGCAAGCCATAATCCATGGTGAGCCCACATGGTGTTAAGCCTGTGGTTGCATAGAGTACAAGAGATAAGAATTGGGTGCCTCTGCCTAGAGTTCAGAGGATGTATGGAAAAGCCTGAGTGTTTCAGGAAGAAACCTGCTGTAGGGGCAGATGCCTCACAGAGAACCTCTACTAGGGCAGTGTAGAAGAAAAATGTGGGGTTGGTGCCCCCACAGAGTCCCCACTGAGGCACTGCCTAGTGGAGTTGTGAGAACAGCACCACCATCCTCCAGTCCATAGAATGCTAGATCCATCAACGGTTTGCAGGCAGCATGGGAAAAGCCACAGGCATTCAACTACAACCTGTGAAAGCAGCTGGAGGGGCTGAACCCTGCAAAGCCACAGAAGCAGAGCTGCCCCAGGCCTTGGGAGACTACCCCTTGCATTAGTGTGGCCTGGATGTGAGACACAGAATCAAAGGAGATTCTTTTGGAGCTTTAGGAGTTAATGAATGCCCTGCTGGGTTTCAGACTTGCAGAGGGCCTGTAGTCCCTCTCTTGTGGCCCATGTCTCCATTTTGGATCAGGAGTATTTTCCCAATATCTACATTTCCATTGTATCTTGTAAGTAACTAACTTGTTTTTTATTTTACAGGCTTATAGGCAGAAGAGATTGCAAGGATCTTAGAACTGACTGCATCATGGACTACACCACAGTCAAGCCATGGTGACCCCTGTGACCCTCATGTACACCTCCACATGGCCTCCTGGAGTCGGAAATTCTGAGGTAACAGGAAAACTGCAAAAGGAGAAGAATAGCTAGTTCCTGTAGTGCCTGATTAACGGACCTTGTGACATTCCACCACTGTTTCTGCCTCAACTGATAGGTCAACCTTGTGACACTGAACCCTGTGACACCCCACCCTCCCCAGCTTGCAAAAAAAGCACCCTAAATGGTAACTTTCCATTGCCTACCCCTAACCTATAAAACCAGCTCCTATCCTATCACACTCTGCTGACTCTCTTTTCAGACTTAGCCCACTCACAACCAAGTAAATCAACAGCCTTGTTGCTCACATAAAGCTTGTCTAAGTGGTTTCTTCATTCAGAGCACGCTTAAAAGACATTAGCCTTGTCTCAGATGAGATTTTGGACATTGATGTTTTGAGTTAATGCTAGAATGAGTTAAGACTCTGGAGATCATTGGGAAGGCATGATTGTATTGTGAAATGTGAGACAAGTATGACTTGCGGAGGGAAGAGTGAGCCAATGTAGTTTGGATGTGTGTTCCTGCGCAAATTTCATATTGAAACGTAATCCCCAATGTTATATGTGGGGCCTGATGGGAGGTGATTGGATCATGGGGGTAGGTTTCTCATGAATAGTTTAGCGTCATCCCCCTTGGTACTGTCCTCACAACAGCAAGCGAGTTCTTGTGAGACCGGTCATTTAAAACTGTGTAGCACCTCTCCACCTTGCTCTCTTGCTCCTGCTCTCACCATGCGATGTGTCCGCTTCCTCTTCACCATCCACCATGACATTTCCTGAGGCCTCCCCAGAAACAGATGCTGCTATTATTTCTGTACACCCTGTAGAACCATGAGCCAATTAAACCTGTTCTCTTTATCAATTATCTTCTCTCAGGTATTTCTTTATAACAATGCTAGAACAGACTAAAACACAGGGGCAAGCAGTGAGACTAGCAGGAATCAGAAGGCAGCTGCCTGTGCAACATAAAAGAATACACATGGGGGCTGGTGTGGTGGTACACACTTGTAATCTCAGTATTTTAGGAGGCTGAGGCAGGCAGATCTTTTGAGGTCAGGAGTTTGAGACCAGCCTGACCAACATGGTGAAACCTGAAATCTAATAAAAATACAGAAAATTAGCTGGGCATGGTGGCACATGCCTATATCCCAGCTAGTAAGGAGGCTAAGGCAGGAGAATCGCTTCAACACAGGAGGCAGAGATTGCAGTGAGCCAAGATCCCACCACTGAATTCTAGCCTGGGTGACAAAGCAAAACTCCGTCTCAAAAAAAAAAAAAAAAAAAAAAAAAGACTGAAAAAGAATGCACATGGGGAGCAGGCAGCAATATGCCCCACTCGGCTCTCTTGCTGTTGGTAAGGCTGGTCTCACACGCACAGTGTTCTGTGAGCAGCAGCTAGCTGGTTTCTGAGTAGCCTGCACTCAGTACTCCAAACTGCCACAGACCATAAGCCTTCCCAAGTGCGACAAAAGCAGTGGCTTTCAGTCTGTATCCACTCTCAAAGGACAGGTGCCCGGCTGCAGTTATAAAGTGGCCATAGCACACTTCCCGCTCCTCTCTTGGTTCTGGCAAAGGGGATTCATCCCCATTTGAGATTATTTTGCAAATCTCAGGAACTTCAATAAACCCGTAACAACCACCTAAGTGAGCTGGCACACTTCCATGAGGTCACCCGTGCAGTAGCATTAGGAATGATTTTTCTACATCTCTGCTGGAGTCTGAGAGTACACACAAATGCTGCTCCTTCTCACATTCTCCCCACTGCTCACTCAATCAGCTCCAGTGCTGAAGAGGGCTAAGGCATTTCCCTGTGGCCTGGGTTGTCCTGCTCCTCAGTGGGAGCATGTGTCATGAAGGCAGTTTCTCCACTCTCACATTCTGAGGACACAGTTTTCTGCCTCACTCATGGTGTAGGTTGCTGTCTGCTGCTTCTTTCATGAACTCTGTAGTTTCTTTCAGTTTTTCTGTTAAGTTCCTCTGTTGTTTCTTGGGGAGGTGGGTACTCACAGTATGAATCTCTGCAGACTATTTTGTACTTCCAAGAGGCAGAGTCATGCTAACCATGCCCCCAGCCCTCCATTTTGGAAACAGAATTAAACAAAGAAAAGACAAATACATTATTGTGATCTGAAATGTTGGTGGCAATATGTGTCAAATACAAAATTACAACACATTTAAAGACCTTAATTGGTTTTTACTTTTGATACTAGAATTGTTCTAATAGACTGAGCAAAGGACATTATTTCATAGACAATAAAGGGCTGAGGAAAGTGGATATAGAGAACAAAAAGTGAATTGGTTGATTCAAAGTTACTTTTCTTATAAAGATTAAAGTAGAGGAAAATTTCTTATCACACCAGCTAAAACTGGCCTGTTTGGGGATTTGGCTAGTATTTATCTTCTCCTAATGTCCTGGAAAGTCAGAAGAATATCGTTTGGGTTGGAGGGGTAATTCAGCATGAATAATTTTTTATTTTTGGGCTGTTGAATCTAACACAGGAGCTCAGTCCAAACTAATGGCCTCCTAGAAATGTTATTTAACATAAGTTGGCTGGGCACGGTGACTCACACCTGTAATCCCAGCACTTTGGGAAGCTGAGGTGGGTGAATCACTTGAGGTCAGGAGTTCCAAGACCAGTTTGGCCAACATGGTGAAATGTTGGGAAAAGCAGCAAAGGAGAAAGGACTTACAGAATACCTACATAAATTGGTTATGAGTAACATACAAACTGTGAACAACAAACCATGGAAAATTGTGGGAGACCTCTGGGGAGGCAAACTTCTCCATGCCTCATGTTCTAGTGCAGGGTGATCCAGGCTCTGTTACCATAAACATTGTTCTCAAGGACATAAAACCCCTTCATAGCATTAAGATGTAACCAGACTTGTAGGCTCTTTGTAAGGCCTGAGTTCCACCAGATGTACATAGATAATAGGCTAAAAAGATAACCACATATTTTTGTTTTGTGAAACTCCCAAACCACTACTGTAGTAAACCTTTAGAATGACACACCAGTTCTGGCTTGCTGATTCAGTTCTGGCTCACTGATTCACCCCACCATCACATCACCTTCTCCCCACCATCACTTCACTGCCTCCCTATAGATCAAAGTGATTGTAGCCAATAAATACTGTGGGAGATGAGAGCTCGGAGCCTTCACTGTTTCCACGACAACTAATGGCCCCAGGTCCCACTTTTTACATTCTTAACCTGTCTTTTTCTCATTCCTTTGTCACCTCCAAATTCAAGGTACCCATGGGTGGGGTGTGGGGCTGGTTCCCCACAGTAAAACCCTGTGTCTACTAAAACAAACAAAAATACACACACACATAGAAAAAATACCTGGGCGTGTTGGTACACACCTGTAATCCCAGCTACTCAGGAGGCTGAGGCAGGAGAATTGCTTGAACCTGAGAGACAGAGGTTGCAGTGAGCTGAGATTGCTCCACTGTACTCCAGGCTGGGTGACAGAGTGAGATTCTTTCTCAAAATAAATAAATAAATAAACATTATTTAACATAAGTTATGCAGTGATTCTTAAGTCATGCACAGATGCTAGAATAATTATAAAATGACATATTTATGAGCTATATGGATGTGACCACTAATTGTTGTTGTTTATTAACGGCCTTAAGCATCTTAAATCTCTGAGATAATCATGCTGATGATAACGTTTATATAACACTGAATGTGTTTGGATTATTGCTATAAGCAGTTAATGTATATTACCTGTTTTATTTATTGCAAAGTTCCCATTCTGTAAGCAAAAATATTGAGATGCAAAGAAGTTGAGAAATTTCCCCAAAGTCACATGGCTTATGAATTTTTTGTCACTTTTTTTTCTATATAATATTTATCTAATGCTTTATCTAGTTTAGTGGACTGCTCATATTTTTTATAGTTTTTACTTTATCCTGTTACATATTCCAAGGGATAGATTGAGACATCATGAACAAACAAATACCTTTAATTTTAAATCTGTGACTATGTGAATATTTCAGCATGAAGTTATAGGAGGAAAAGCTTAATGATCCTCAGCAAGAATAATTTTACCAAAGCATGGCAGAAACTCAGAAAAGGTGGAGAGGAAATTCCAGATATGTAGTAATAGGTTACAGTAAATCCAAGGATATTAGATTTGATTGTTAGAGTGAAATATAAGCATTCATACAATTAATGTTAAAAATTAGCCTTTTTATGCATTATAAGTTCTGCAAGAATATAAAATATCATCATAATTAGGCCAAAAAAGGTTGCAGACAGCACACCACATGCACTTATTTGAAGAGCATAATTTGAACTATATGTTTTGCTTTGCCCATGAAGAAATAACATGTAATAAATATACTATCCTGGATCAACCAGGCTTTCAGCTCTCGCCAATGTTGGCCTCAATCACAATTAAATTGTTAGTGAATAAAATACCTGCTGGGATGTGTATTTTTCCTGCCTATGTTGATGCTAACCATTTATGATTAATAAGCTTCAGAAACCAATGATTGTGGAATGAATATGACATTTAACATGAGCCTGAATGGAAATTCATGACCCAGATAACATCAACATGCTGACACTGCATGCCAGTATTTTGCTATAAAACTCTTTTTTTGATACATCTAGGCTGTGTCAAAATGAGATATCATCTGTACTCTACAGGTGGCCTCTAGGCATACTGAGAAGGAGAATGTGTGCATATATACAGGACATATTTTCATCTTCTTGTTAATCATCTAGGAATTGGGTGAAAAATTTTTGTAATAGCAGTGTAATAAATGGACTGGATTTAGATTTTAGTTAAAATAACAAGTACAACACATTTCAAATGTACAGAATATTTTTAAAGGGACTACAAACCTACTGTCACACATATTAACCTGTTTGACATAAACTTACTGTTTTTAATGAAAACTTCACAGATTCAATGAACCGTTGATGTCTTCTATTCTCTCTCTCTCTCTTTCTTAAGAAGTAATCATGACTATAATCTATAGGTATTCTCCCTATCCATATTTTTATCCATTTGGTGTATTTATTGGTATCATTAAATATATTTGCATTTTAAAGACATTTTGAAAATGATATAGTACATGAATTATTTCATACTTCCTTTATTGACTCTATGCTCTTTATAATTATCTACAATATATCTAAATATGCACATGTATTTGTACTTGGTACTTACATCTATTTATCATTTGTATGGCATACCTTTCCTTATTGTGACATATACTTCAATATTCCTCTTTTGAAGATCATTTATGTAATTTCTGTTTTGCCTATTAAAATATATCTTCAAAAAAAATCAGCAGTTGTGTATTCTAGTGATAGGTCTTCAGAACTGAAATTAGTATACCAGGGAGATGCATATTTTCTATTGTACCAGATAATATAATAATAATATCTAAGTCATTGTAACAGATGACACAGTTAGCAGAAAACTAATGTCATTTAATTTTCTATATTTAGACAAAAACTAAAAAAATAAAAATAAACATAGGCTGGGAGTGGTGGCTCATGTCTGTAATCCTAGCACTTTGGGAGGTCAAGGCAGGCAGATAATAAGGTTAAGAGTTTGAGACCAGCCTGGCCAACATGTTGAAACTATGTCTCTACTAAGAATATAAAAATTAGCCAGGTGTGTTGGTGCATGCCTATAATCCCAGCTACTCAGGAGGCTGAGGCAAAAGAACCACTTGAACCCAGGAGGTGGAGGATGCAGTGAGCCGAGATCACACCATTGCACTCCAGCCTGGGCAACAGAGCAAGACTCCATCTCAAAAATAATTATAATTATAAATATAAATAAAAATTTGAACTGAGCCAATAGAAATTGTGAAATATAGGTTATGTTTGTTCTATAATTTATTTTGATTTATTACAAGTGACATTAAACATTTTTTCCTATGTTCATTTTCCAATTTAGGTTAACTTTGATGTAACCATCCATCTAACTTTCCTTTTTAATTTTGCTGCCTAAATTTATTTACATATTTAAATTATTTATATATCTTGTATACTTATCATTTATTATTATATGTCTGCAAATATAGCTTTATACCCTCTCACTCATCTTTTAACTTTATTGCAGTCATATTTTACCCTGTAAAATTTGAAAGCATTCATTTTATCGAAATGTATTAATGTTTATCAGTTTGGGTTGTCTGTAACTTGTGTTATTATTCTACTGCAAATAAAATAACTAGATTACTCTTATTGTAAAACTTTTTCTATTTATTTTTAGGCCTTTCTATCTATCTAGAATTTTTTTTTGTGCATTGTGTATCATTGAAATCTAACTATATCTCTCTATATACATCCACATGTGTGCACACATATATATTTATAGACTCACATACATATACACAAATATATGTCTATTTTAAGAAAATGGAGATGTCTTGCTCTAGAATGACGTATTTTCTAGCTTATTATTTATTCCTTTGATTTTATAATGACACCGGTTGCATGGCAATATTTATATAAACATATGTCTATAGCTTGTATCTCTATGCTATTCCAGTTTTCTTTTGTCACCGTTAGATAATAAACCATTAACATGACTTACTGTAGTACAGGTAAATTTCTTTTTGTATTTTCTTTCTTCAACTTTTTAAACTTAGTTTTTACAAAAATCTGTTTTGTAAAAATTTTAGAAAGAATATAATAAGTTTGTTTACAAAACCTATATATTTACTAGGGATCCACTTAGAAATAGATAAACTGATAGTTTTATCTATTCTTTATATGATTAAAAAATAATTTTAGTTTAACATAATACCTTAATAGAAAAAAATATATCAAAATATGTTTATAAATTCAAGGTAAGGATGAACCCCTATAGCAAGTCCCAAAAAGCAAAATCTATAAAATTAAACTCCTAGTAAATTTGCTATAACAAAAATTAAATGAAAAGCATCGGTACACTAAAATATTCTTATAACAAAGTACAATTTTATATGTGAATCTGAAAGAATCCATTTTTAAATAGATATAATAGACAAATGACAAGTTGTCAAAACATATTGAAAAATTCTTCTAATTGATTAGATTGAGTCAAAAAAGTCAATTACAATATTGGAACAATATGGGCATGAAACTGAAAATAAATAAATATTTGAAAAGCTACTCTAACTCACTAATCAGGGTACTGAAGATTTATCTAACCAAAATACCATTCATTTGGCAACCTAGAAAAATACATGTATTTTGTTTGGAGTTCAGCTTTGTGTAGCTATTTTAACAAGAAATTAGATATTTGTGATTAACTAAAAATTGGCATGACTATTTCCTATCAACTTCACTTCTCAAGTATCAAGGAGAAAGATGTGCACATAAGCTCAAGTGGTATGCACAAGGAAAACATATCCAACATTGTTTTCCTAGTGGAAAATGAAAACATTTTGATTGTTCATCTCAACTATACAACACTTTATAATATAGAGTGGTTTCCTCCTTGCTTTTCCCTAAAACAACATTTTCAAAGAAACTCTTGGCCTGGTTACAAACTCACTCCCTTACCTGCTCCTCTTCCTGAGAAGAGACTTCAGGAGCCATGATCCAATATTATGACAAATGGCTTTCCTTCTTCTTTTGCCTCTTTTTTACTACAGCTGGGTCAGTGAGGGTGGCTGCATTTTCGCATGTAGTATACAGAAAATATTTCTGAGTGTTTACTTTGGAGATATAAACTTTTCTACAAGAGGGAGTCAAGGCATACATTTTATCAGATGTCCAATCCATGCCCTCCAAATTTGCCAAATAATTGTTTACTGTGGTTTTGATTTCTCAAGCATGTGAGCCTTAAAAGGTGCCAATGCTTTATTTGCCTTGTAATTATCAGTTTCCTGTCTTTACACACAGTTAGATCCACAAGAATATATTCCAAATATCTATCTCTAAATTCAGTTTGATTTATTTGCACACTTTTGAAAACACAATAGAAAGCAGTTGTTATTGTATCACTTAGGTATCAATGGCATGCAGCAATTCTCCGTAAATCATCCTGGCCAAAGGCAGGATCCCCTTTTGTCAGCATGCCCTTATTTATTCAGTGGCAGAACATCCCTGTGCTCTTCCTTTTCAGCACCATTATCACTTCACAATATTTTGTCTCTTCTTTATTATGAGAGTGGCATAGAAGGCAAGAAACAGCAAGGTACTTTTTCAATATTCTGACTCCCCATAATTTTTCAGGCAATGGCATGATTGTACTTCTGGTTCTCTTTGGGACTGTTTCTGGCTATGTTGCTAATTTTGGCTGATGGGAAAGAGAAATACACCACTTCTGGGCTGATGTATACAATGCTGATGTAAGATCCTCTAGAAATCTCTTTACATCTGCTGTTTCATGAACAATAGATTATTGGCTGATCCATAAGCCTGGGTCCTAGAGTGAACTCAACCACAACCTGAGAGCAGAACCTCAGATTATCTTTGAAAATTATGATGTGAATGAGAAATAAACCCCTGATATGTAAAACCACTTTAGTTTGGTTTAGTCTGTTAATGTATATAACCGTAGTCTATATATTCTTACTGATACACAGACTATGCTTTTAGTTCACAATCTCTTGCTTTTAAGTTAAAACATACTTTAAAAATTGTCACCTACTTTGAATGTTTTGTGACAGTACTCCAAATTTCTAGATTTTGAGACAATTCAAAATCAAGGTTTCTCTAATGTTATTTCTAGTTCTGGAATTTAATTTTACATCATTTTTGAACACACTAGATTCTATATGACTCATTAAGCTCCCTTCACAATTTAAACAAGTAAAAAAAATCAATTGTATTGCTGCAAGAACCTGGCATGAAAATAAATAAGGGGAGAACAAGTGACATCTTGATATGACTTTCTATTTGCCAAATTTCTATATTGTTAAGTCATGCAAGTGTTCCCTTTTTTTTCAATCTTCAAACCTATCTTGTTGAGCTATTATTAACAACACCTCTGTATGTGTTCTTGCACGGACGTTCACACACACACACACACACACACACACACACACACACACTTAGCTTTTTAAGAAGATTTAGGTAGGACATGTCAGCATCTCAACAAACTTTGTTACTAATTTTTCCTTTTTATCCAGTTTCTGTTGGGCTTAAAAACTGATCCTTTAACTCATTAATACTCATCCAAATATTTCTCCATATTTACCTTTCTGAAACTTGAAAGCAAATAATTTATCTCTTAGTTTTGGCTTTCATTCTCCATCAGCCTTTCATTGAGAAGATAAGTTCTGATTATGGAATTGGAAATGCAGGTTAGGAAATTAAAGGCAACAAGTCAATGAGGAGAGCATTAAGGAAAGTGAGGTTTTATTCCTTTCTAATCTTCAGATAACATATTGAGCACTAACTCTGTGAATAGGCCTAAAATATGCTGTCTTTTCTAAAACTCTCTCACCATTCACCCAGGAGGCAGGTGTTACCAACTCCATCTCACAGACAAGGGACTGAAGACTTTGAGGTTAAGAAGTCTCAAGATTAGTGAGGTGACCAATTGAGATCTCAAATACAAGAGGTGCTCACTGCAGGGTCCACCCTCTGTCCATTGTGCCACGCTGCACACAATGTTCTCTTTGTGCTGACACTCTTTATGGGCTATTTTGGTAGGTTAGATCATAAGACCGAATCAAGACCAACATAGGCAACAACAACAACAAAAAAACAACTTAAATTATCATCTCCAAAGAGAACAAAGTGTGAATTTTTGAGTCCTTCCAATAAAATGTGAACAGAAAAAGAAAAAAGAAAAGAATCACTACAACTGCTGCATAATTGAAGATTTTAAATACTGAGTGTTTTTGTACCCTGCTATGAAATGATTAGTTTATTTGAATACAAAGATACAGAATATCTGGAAATAAAAAAATAAAATACTTTGATGATAACCTGAAGTGAATCCTTTCACGAGTGATTCCCTGGAAATCTAGTAATCACAGTTTAAGATTTCTGTTGATTTTCTCAATGAGACAAGAGTTCAATAGAAATGAAATTTCTAATCTTAGGCAGTTCTATGTGAGTTATGAGAGATCATGATCCCCAAAGTTTGTAAAGGAAAGCAAATACCTATGATTGAGCAAAAACAATTTTAAAGCCTTCAAGGCAAAACCAATATGTGTTCGTGTTTACACTGTAGAGAGCTTGTCAGAGAATGTTTGATGAAGAGCTAAAGAGTTCTGTATCTTGGTTAGAGTTCTTATATGATTATGGTATCATGTGCTATGACTTTATTTTGTTTCGTGGATATCCTTATCATAAAATATATAATCATTGATTATTTTTCTGGAGTCATGTGGTACATTACAAATCATAGGGTCTCAACAGGGAGAAGCTGAGGTACAAATAACCTGAAATATTTACAATATGTATAAACAAACATTTTAGAATTGAGGTATAAAATATTGTCCATATAATAATGAAAGTATATGGATAAATGAGTCAGGCAATACTTTCAAATGCTAACCACCTTCTAGACTAAACAGTAGAAACTAATTAGATTCTGCAAAGTAAGTTATCAACAGGATGGCTTTTCTGAACTTGGAGCACATGGAGCAAGTATAAGGAAATTTAGCAAAGAATTTCACAATGTAGGGCCTTAGAAGATACATCAGAAAGTTAAAATTTTACTCTGACATTTTTGGGAAATCATCACCACAGTGGCAACATCTAATTGCCTTTGCTTGTATGGGGTAACAAGAAAAGAAGGAAAGGAATAAATTAAGTTTAATAAATTATTGTTAAATTTAAAAGAAAAACTTTAGCCAAATTAAACTTAATAGAGTTTATTTGAGCAAGGAAAAGAAAAATGATTTGGGAATCAGGTAGCTCTTAGAATCAGCAGATTCAGATAAACTCTGGAGCAACTGTGCTACTGGAGAAAATGTATGAACTGAAAAAGAAAAGTGTTTACAGAAAATGGAAGTGAAGTACAGAAACTGCTAGACTGATTACAGCTTTGTGTTTGCCTTATTTGAACACGGTTTGAAGAATTAACTGTGGGTTACTCGTTGGCATTTGACTGCTGGGATAGGCTTAAACACTGCTATTTAACACACTAAGTTCTGTTTTCAGTTTGCCTACCTATTACCTTAGAATACAGGTCATCCATAAGGACTTAAGTATTTAAATACAGAGGCTTTCTCAGGCCAGATTTAATTTGATTTAACATAAGGTACAATGAGTGAGACAGTGTGGTGACAGATTGGGTTAGTGGTAATAGGAGTAAAATAAAGTGAACAGGTAAACTTAGGATACAGTTTTGACTTTAAATTGGCATGATTTGCTGGTTGCATGAATGTAAAATATTGAGAAATACAGAGGAAACAAATTGTCTCCTATATTTTAGTATAAACCACTGGAACAATGTAGTTTTATGCAGAGTGACAAGGAAAGCAGAGGGACAGAATACTTACTGGGGGCAGAGATTCGGAAGTCAAGTGTTTGGTTTTGGAAATGATACTTCTGAGATGACTATGAGATATGTAAGTGCTAATGTCAATGAGTTTGTTTAATGTTTAAATCAGGGATGCAGAACAGGAACAAGATACCAGAATTATTGGCAAAAGGCCTAGGAAGGAGGCAATAGACATTGAATCAGAAGAGCAGAGGGCTCAGGACTAAAAATCCCAACACGGAGAGGTCATTTCTAAAGAGAAAAGTCAGTAATTAAAAGAAAAGAATATCCCAAGGAGATAAAGCAGAATACCTTCTCTGTATTAGGAAGTTAGAGAAGGAGAATGCTTCAAGAAAGCAATAGCGAACTGGTGCATATTATGTTATTTTTAAATATTTATAAAAACTAGTAAACAGAATAATTTTCGCTCTGCACTTTCTCAAAATTAAAGTGTATGTATTAGTCCATTTTCATGCTTCTGATAAAGACATACCTGAGACTGGGTAATTTATAAAGACAAAGAGGTTTAATGGACTCACAGTTCCACGTGGCTGAAGAGGCCTCAAAATCATGGCAGAAGAGCAAGGGACGTCATCTTACATGAGGGCAGGCAAGAAAGCATGAGAGCCAAGTGAAAGAAGAAACACCGTCTAACACCATCAGATCTTGTGAGACTTACCTTCAAGAGAGCAGTATGGAGGAAAGTGTCCCTATGATTCAATTACCTCCGACTGGATCCCTTCCACAATTATGGGACATAATTCAAGATGAAACTTGGGCGGGGATTCAGCCAAACCATATCAGTATATTAATATAAGGTATACTAATATATGTATGTTCATGTACTGTTTTACTATGATACACTAGTATTTCAATATACTAATATGTACCACACACTGTATAAATATTTATATATATTTTAAATATACAAGGAGGCAATGTATTAAACATTTTTTTTCCAAAATTACTAAATATTTGGTTATCTTTGCTTTGGGGGCACATTATTAAAATATAAAACTGAAATATAATATTCTATGGAAAGGAGAATAATTTATCAATTTATATCTATAATCTATAAATCTATAATCTATCAATTTATCTCTAAACCTGTGTGTATACAGTCTATGAAATAAAATCCAGGCATCAAAACCAATCTGCAATCAAACAAATTCTTTAAGAAACAGTTTTGAATTGTATATATTTAAGCTGTACAACATGATGCTTTGATATACGTAGTATGATGATTACTACCGTCGAGCAAATTAACATTTTCATCGCCTCACATAATTACCTTTTTTGGTGGTAAGAGTACCTAAATTTTACTCTTTTGGCAAATTTTCAAAATGCAATACAATTGTATTCACTTTAGTCATCATCAAGCAAGGTGATGTAATTAAAACAAGCAGCCAACTCCAGAAGCTAGGAAAAACATATAAAATAATTTCAGGTAAAATTAACCTATATTGTAAAAGAAATAGAAAGGAACATGATGAACTTATCACACTGAAATCTAACACACACACACAGAGACACACACACATAAACTGTAAATTCCTTAAGGTATAAAAATATAACAAAAACAGAAGTAAAATATAATTTATAAGGTAAAAAATTTAAAATGTACTCCTCAGACAAATTATTTTATTAACAATCAAGTTTTAAAAATCCATATTCTAAATAGAAGACATGGACTGAATGTCTACCACCAAAACCATTAGCAAGTGGCCAATATAGAAATGAACTCTATTCTTTTGGTCATTACAGATCTGCTAAAATATTACTATACATCCCAATGTTTTATCATTACATACTAACCAGAATTTCTAAAACAAAACAAAACCCTGAAAATTCCAGATGTTGATAAGGTGATGATACAGCAACCTAAACTCTCATAAATTGATGTCAGTTATGTAAATCAGCACAATCTTACTGGAAAACTGTTTAGCAGTAACTGCGACTAAAGTTAAACATATATATGATTCAATGATTTCATTCTAATAATATACTCCAAAATATACATACAGGACCACCAAAAGTTTGGCTAGAACACTCACAAATGAGTCCCAAACTGAAAACTACAGTAAACAGTTCATAAGAATACTGCATAAATGAGTCCCAAACTGAAAACTACAGTAAATTGTAATATATCACGCATTGAAACACTGCACAGAAAAGAGCAAGGATGCTCTAAAGCATAATAGATCATTTTCACAAGCAGAATGTTAACCATACATATTGCAAGTTGTCATTTATATAAATAATAAACAAATAAAAGTCACAATACTGGTGACCTTCTGGAGGCAGTGACTTAGCGATTGGAAAATGGGGAATGCAAAGAGATTCAGAGGTTTTGAAAACATTTTATTTATTGATTTCCATGGTGTTTCATGGCATAGTTAGTTTTAAGTAAATTTAGATATTTTCACAATGTTATACCAAATAATTTTATGATAGATTCATTTCATAATTCAAAAATACATATTTACTATATCCATGAGATGTATTTTTAATGTGATTAACATAATCTTGTTATATTTTAACTACGATAGACAATATTTTTCTAAGTAAAAATTTAGAATATAGCTTCAAAATTTTTCAACATTTTATACAGCAGAGGATTAGTGGAATCATATGTCTTGGCCATATATGCCTCATTCTGAAGGCAAGTGTTGGTTAGCACAAAGAATTTCATAAAGTTACATATATTTTAGATTGAAGAATAAAGTGATGCAATCACATTGATAAGTAACGAAATGCACTTAAGAAAAGTTAGAATACATTTATGATTTTAAAAGAAAAAACTACTAACCAACAAGAAATAGATACTTTAAAGCCATAATACAGTGTAACTATAGTCATACAACATATACAGCAATACAGGCATGTATGTTCATAATATAGTAAACTATATTCTCAAAAAAGTTGAGAAACTAATGGGGGAAAGACATATCTATTGGTTAACAATTAGAAGAAGTCTCTTGCAATCAAGAAGGAATGTCTAAATCATATATCACTGCAATATTTGTAGTCAATCAATACTTTAGATCCAAAAGAAAACTTTAATCAATTTACTTTTATCTGTCTAAACTATTTATTACCCCATCTATATCCTCAACATGTCACTCAGAGAACACCTCAATAGTATACTAATGGGCAATTTTCTTCAGCCTTGCTTCTCCCCAGTTTATTAGCTGTACTTCAGGTAGAATTATGTAAAAACACGAATTGGATCATGCCATTTCTAAATGCTTCACCTTTCATTTGAGGCAGAATTCACACTTAGTATTCTAATTTTCAAAGTCCTAGCTGATACCTATCCTGTCTACTCATAAAACCTCATCTTGCTTTCTTCTTGGTACTCAGTCTCTACTCCACATTTTTCAAGTCATTTCAACTTCTCAGATATTTAAATATAATTTTTGCTTTAATGCATAGCACTTACTCTGCAAGCAGGCCCTCCATTCTCTGCACACACAGACATTCTGCCTGAAGTATGCTACCTACCTTTCATGCCTATGTTTAACTGTCTCTATTGCTCCTGGAAAGGTGCCTCACAACTGGTAATTATGAGTTATATTTGCCTTTTTATATTTGGCTTCACATATAACTTTGTGCTTCTCCTATCATTACATAAGCATGACTTGTCTAACTAGTATTACCTGCTAATTTATCTGTACCCCAGTCAAACTACAAAGTCTACTGGAAGAGCTAGCATGATAGTATGCTTCTTTGAATGCTGGAGTTTAGTGGAGGACTTTTCTCATATGATTATTAAGGAAATAAGTAAGTAAAAAATATTGTCTAAGGAATTATAAAAAATGATACAAAGACTATGCATTTTGTGAATAAAATATTTAAGAATAGACTTTAATATCCTTATTTGAAGTTAGTGTGATTGTCAACACAACTCTCAGAGCTCCAAAATCTATTATTAGGGGATAATAAAAAATGAAAACATGATTTTGAATGAAAGAACACATGATATAAAGAACAGGAATTAAACAAAAAATATGAATAAATCAAGAGTGCTAGGGTGATAGATACACTACATTTAATAAAAATAAAGTTAAATGGATTTTCTGGAGCTAAGACCAGAGCAATTCAAAAAAAACAGCCATAAATCTAAGAAAAGCCATGCCAGATTTCATTCAAGGAGCAGAAACAAGTGAGTCTCTAAAAAATTCCAGGAAAAAATGAAGAAGAAAAGTAAAGCAAGATGCAGGGGTGGATCAAGTGGTCCCTTGTTGATGTGGTCAGGATTGACATTTCATTTGAGTTTACTTGTGAGAAGGTAATTAAATCATGATGTAGTTTTTAATTTTAAAAAGATCACTTGGGATGATATGAGAAGAACACAGAATAAAGGCTTGGACCAATTAGGACAAAGCTGTCATTACTAAAATGTTGATAGTTTGCTGAGCATGTTTTCATGAAAAAAGATGTTTGATTAAAAAAAATACTGCACTAAAAGATTAAATTTGGCATGTTTTAAACTTTACACTCTAAATCTGTACTTCACCCTAAATCTGGTCCTGATAAAATGCAGCAGTTTTAATGACAGATCACATACTCTAAGCTGATTAAGAAGGAACTTGAGGGTAGTAGTGTGTAAACGCAGTAGGATCAATGCAATAAACACTTGTTAGCATAATGATTACTGGAAACAGGAGACTGGAGACAGTGACCTTGAAAAATAGAGTGCATGTTCAGAAACTTATTCTGTTAAGTAATACTACTATTTAGTTTAAACTTTATTCAAATATAGAGGTATACAAAAGAAATATTTTAAAAAAATAGACTGTTTCTTCTAGATTTTCTAGTTTGTATGTGTAGAGGTGTTTATAGTATTCTCTGATGGTAGCTTGTATTTCTGTGGGATCAGTGGTGATTTTACTATTTTTTATTGTGTCTATTTGATTCTTCTCTCTTTTCTTCTTTATTAATCCGACTAGCAGTCTATCTATTTTATTGATCCTTTCAAAAAACCAACTCCTGGATTCATTGATTTTTAAGGGTTTTTTGTGTCTCTAACTCCTTCAGTTCTGTTCTGACCTTTGTTATTTATTTATTTATTTATTGTCTTCTGCTAGCTTTTGAATTTGTTTACTCTTGCTTCTCTAGTTCTTTTAATTGTGATGTTAGGGTGTTGATTTTAGATCATTCTTGTTTTCTCCTGTGGGGATTTGGTGCTGTAAGTTTCCCTCTAAACACTGCTTTAGCTGTGTCCCGGAGATTCTGGTATGTTGTGTCTTTGTTCTCATTGGTTTCAAATAACTTATTTATTTCTGCCTTAATTTCGTTATTTACCCAGTAGTCATTCAAGAGCAGGTTGTTCAGTTTCCATGTAGATGTGCGGTTTTGAGTGAGTTTCTTAATCCTGAGTTCTCATTTGATTGCACAGTGGTCTGAAAGACTGTTATAATTTCAGTTCTTTTGCATTTGCTGAGGAGTGTTTTACTTCCAATTATGTGGTCAATTTTAGAAGAAGTGCGATGTGATGCTGAGAGTAATGTATATTCTGTTGATTTGGGGTGGAGAGTTCTGTAGACTGAGTTCAAGTCCTGAATACCCTTGTTAATTTTCTGTCTCCTTGATCCAATACTGACAATGGGGTGTTAAAATCTTCCACTATTATTGTGTGGGAGTCTAAGTCTCTTTGTAGGTCTCTAAGAACTTGCTTTATGAAGCTCCGTGCTCCTATATTGGGTGCATATATATTTAGGATAGTTAGCTCTTCTTGTTGGGTTGATCCCTTTGCCATTATGTAATGCCCTTCTTTGTTTTTTTTGACCTTTGTTGGTTTAAAGTCTGTTTTATCAGAGATTAGGATTGCAACTCTGCTTTTTTTTTCTTTTCATTTGCTTGGTAAATTGTCCTCTATCTCTTTATTTTGTGTCTGTATGTGTCTTTGCAGGTTAGATGGGTCTTCTAAATACAGCACAGCAATGGGTTGTTGGAATTCACTTGGAGTGGCTGGCAAAATATTATGGAAAATATAGGGAAAATTATAGATTATAGTCTCTAAACTTTTGGAAGGCCAAAAGGTTTTATTGGGACAGGCTGAAGACAGCCACCTCATTTACATTAGCACAGGAAAGAGATAGAGAACATAAAAGGATTTCTGAGTTTAAGTCTGTTTACCCCACATCCCTTTGTCTATACTATAACTGTTTACTCATGTAAATTTTGTGCTGGATGGTCCTCTCAGGGGGAGATCAAAGGGAAATTATCCATTAATGTTTACTCTAAAGCTTTTATCAGTCTAAAACCATTCTTTTAACCATGTTAATTATCCACAAGTGTGTTAATTTAACCTCTGTTGTAAAATCTTACTGAAAAAATGTAACAATGGAAAGGGCGTCTTGGTGGATTGGTTGCATTTATCCCTCTGAAAGCAGCCAAGGACCATCCCCAGCCTACTTGAATCACTGTAATGATGTGAGAATGCATTCATTCAACCATTTGAGTCATGGTCTGCAGGCCAGACCTCTGCAGGTGGTGGTTGACCTCTCAAGGGATCTTGATTCTTTATCCAATTTGCAGTCTCTCTTTTAATTGGGGCGTTTAGCCCATCTACATTTAAGGTTAATATTGTTACATATGAATTTGATCCTGTCATTATGATACTAGCTGGTTGTTTTGCCTGTTAGTTGATGCAGTTTCTTCATAGTGCCAATGGTCTTTACGACTTGGTATGCTTTTTTCCAGTGGCTGGTACCAGTTTTTCCTTTCCATGTTTAGTGCTTTCTTCAGGAGCTCTTTTAAGGCAGGACTGATAGTGACAAACTCTCTCAGCATTTGCTTGTCTGTAAAAGATTTTATTTCTCCTTCACTTAGAAGCTTAGTTTGGCTGGATATGAAATTCAGGGCTGAAAATTCTTTTAAGAATGTTGAATATTGGCCCCCACTCTCTTCTGGTTTGTAGGGTTTCTTCAGAGAGATCCACTATTAGTCTGATGGGCTTCCCTCTGTGGGTAACCTGACCTTTCTCTCTGGCCGCCCTTAACATTTTTTCCTTCATTTCAATCTTGGTGAATCAGATGATTATGTGTCTGGGAGTTGCTCTTCTCAAGGAGTATCTTTGTGGTGTGTGCTGTATTTTCTAAATTTAAATGTTTACTTGTCTTGCTAGGTTGGGGAAGTTCTCCTGGATAATATCCTGAAGAGTGTTTTCCAACTTGGTTCCATTCTCGTCATCACTTTCAGGTACACCAACCAAATGTAGGTTTGGTCTTTTCACATAGTTTCATATTTCTTGGAGGCTTTGTTCATTCCTTTTCATTCTTTTTTCTCTCATCTTGTCTTCATGCTTTAGATTATTAAGTTGATCTGCAATCTCTCATATCCTTTCTTCTGCTTGATTGATTTGGGTATTGATACTTATGGATGCTTCATGAAGTTCTTATGCTGTTTGTCAGCTCCATCAGGTCATTTATGCTCTTCTCTAAACTGGTTATTCTAGCTATGCAGCCATACGAAAGGATGAGTTCATGTCCTTTGCAGGGACATGAATGAAGCTGGAAACTGTCATTGTCAGGAAACTAACATAAGAACAGAAAGCCAAACACCACATGTTCTCACTTATAAGTGGGGGTTGAACAATGAGAACACATGGACACAGGGAGGGGAACATCACACACTAGGGCCTGTTGGTGGTTGGGGGGCCAGGGGAGGGATAGCATTAGAAGAAATACCTAATGTACATGACAGTTTATGGGTGCAGCAAACCACCATAACGTGTATACGTATGTAACAAAGTTAAATGTTCTATGTATCCCAGAACTTAAAGTATAATAAAAAAATTAAATAATAAAATGTAAAGAGTCAAAAAAAATAAACTGAATCTTAATGATGTGGTTGTGATTATTTAACATCTTTTTTCCTCTTAAATATTGAAATGACATATATTGCTTATATAAACAAATTTTTCACTGTGCCAGTAAATTAATTTACTTTATTCATTAAAAATGAATTTTTTTCTAATAATTAATATAGTTATTTAATGATAATAGGATAGGATAATGACAAATTGAATAATTCTTTTAGTATTTTTTTGTGAATTGTTCAGTAGAGGTGAATTAATTCAGAGATGGATATCTTAGTTCCAGATTTATTCCCATTTACTTAGCCCTCTTAGTGTCCATTATTTGTCATATAAAACAATGAAAGTAAAATTGACAGAGATTCCCCCTGGATGAGTGCTTTCCTAATTTAATGAGTTTACAAGTCACCTGAGGATCTTATCAAAATGAAAAGCTGATTTGTTAGATCTGGGAATGGGCCTGAAATACTACACTTCTTACAGCCACCCTTGACCTAATGCTGTTGGCTTATGCACCACACTTTAATTAGTATGTCGCTGGGTAAAAATTCTAACAAAATTCTCATACTAACAAAATTCTCAATACAAGGAAATAACAAGAAAAATCACAGAATTAGGGTATGCATTTTAGATATGTCAAAAGGAAATGCAGATCTGGCACTACATGAAAGAATAAGAAAGTATAGAACCATATATGTGGAAGTTTAAAAATACTATGCAGATAGAAAAAGGGATAAAATTGATAATATAAGTGAAACAATATTTATTACAATGAAAATAATTGTAGATGGAATAAGTTCTAGTCTGGAAAAATATAAGAGAATGTTTAAATTATTCAGAGAATTCTCAAAAAATACAGCTCAAATATCAAAGGGTTTAAAATATGTGAAAAATGTTAAAGGAAATAGAAAGCACATTTAACAGCTTCAGAAAACATCTAACAGGATTCCTAGAAGGAGAACTACAGGAAATTTTGAAGAAACAATATTTGAAGGAGTAATAAAAGGAGGTACTTTCTCACTGATAATCATTCAGGTGTGAAGAGAATCAAGAATCCTCAAAAACAACGAGTTTTGAATACAAAGAGGAAACATAAAAATAAATCCATACCTAGATACCAAAGGAAAATCTAGAGCATTATAAGTGAAGACACAGCCAGGCGTGGTGGCTCACACCTGTAATCCCAGCATTTTGGGAGGCTCAGGTGGGCTGATTGTCTAAGCTCAAGAGTTCAAAACCGGCTTGGGCAACATGGCAAAACTCTGTTTCTACTAAAAATACAAAAAATTAGCTGGGCACTGTGGTGGGTGCCTATAGTCCCAGCTACTCGGGAGGCTGAAACAGGAGAATCGCTTGAACCAGGAAGGCGCAAGTTGCAGCGAGCCGTGATCTTGCCATTGCACTCCAGCCTGGGTGACAGAGCAAGACTGCGTCTCAAAAACAAAAACAAACAAAGAAGATGGCTTGCTTAAAAGTACTGAAGAAAAACATTAGGTTGTCCTCCAAAATGAATAACAGACTAACAATTCACTTGATATTAGTGAAAATACAACACAAAATCGAAATATATTCTCAGAGTGCTTAAAGGAAACTGTGCTATACTTCATTTCCCTACTCAGCTAAGTCATCAGAGAAAATCCTTCTAGTCATTGCCTTAGGCAAAGAATCCATGACCAAGAACCCAAAAGCAAATGCAACAAAAACAAAGATAAATAGATGGGACTTAACTGAACTAAAAAGCTTCGTTCTGCACAGCAAAAGAAAAAAATCAGCAGAGTAAACAGATAACCCACAGAGTGGGAGAAAATATTACAAACTATACATCTGAGAATAAACTAATATCCAGACTCTACAAGGAACTCAAACAAATCAGCAAATAATAATAATAATAAAGATAATCCCATCAAAAAGTAGGTTTAACTCACCTTGAAAGTAGCTTACTGCCTGGGTTACTCCCTTTGGCCATGCCTCGAGCTACAAAGCAATTTAATTATTTTTTCAAAGTAAAACCTCAGCTAGCTCTACCAACTGTCGAAAGAAAAGGAAAGTGGGCTAAGAATATGAATATACAATTCTCAAAAGAAGATATACAAATGGCTAACAAACATGCTCAACATTACTAATTATTAGAGAAATGCAAATCAAAACCACAATTCAATACCACCTTACTCCTGCAGGAATGGCTGTAATAAAAAAAAAAAATAGATGTTGGCATAAATGTGGTGAAAAGTGAACATTTGGACAGTGCTGATAGGAATATAAACCAGTACAACCACTGTGAAAAGTAGTATGGATGCTCCTTAAGGAACTAAAAGTATAGCTACCATTTGACTCAATCCCTTTCCTGGGTATGTATCCAGAGAGAAAAAAGTCATTATATGAAAAAGGCACTCGCACACAGATTTATAGCAGCACAATTCACAATTGCAAAAATATGAAACTAGCCTAAATGCCCATCAATAAATAAGTAGTTAAAGAAACTGTAAAATATGATACACACACACACACACACACACACACACACACACACACACACACATATATATATATATACATATACACACCGTGGAATACTACTCAGCCACAAAAAGGTATAAAATAATGGCATTTTCAGCAACCTGAATAGAGGTGGAGACCATTATTCTAGGAAAGTAACTCAGGAATGGGAAATCAAGCATCGTATGTCCTCACCTATGAGTGGGAGCTAAGCTATCAGGATGCAAAGGCATAAGAATAATATAATGATCTCTGGGGATTCGGGGAGAAGAGTGGGAGGGAGGTGAGAGATAAAATACTATACATTGAGTGTAGACTGTACTCAGTGGGGTAATGGGTGCCCCCAAATCTCAAAAATCTCTACTAAAGAACTTATCCATGTAACCAAACACCATCTTTTCCCCCAAAACTAGTGAAATAATAATTTTTTTAAAAAGAGTTATTTCAGTATCAAAAAAACCCCACAAAAAACTAAGAGTTAAAAATTCTACCACCCTCATTAAAATTGTATCTAGGCCTTTATTTTTTCAAGAAACACACACATATGAAAAGTTGAATAGGAAAAAGCAATTTTTATCTAAAATATAGATTCATTTATTAATAGACATATATATACATATTATATTTACCAATTTAAAATGGATACATAGATTTAGTTGTTTCCTGAAGATGAAATTTGCTTTTAGGTGACACTGCAATGTAAAAAAAAAAGAAAAGAATATTTATGAATTACTAAATTTGCTTCATTGCTTTACATGGTTAAATATGTATTTAAAATTTTTAAATATAATAAATATATAAAATAAAATTATGACCTTATAACCAATATAATAATTTTAAGAGGCTTACTGCAGAATTTTGATAAAAAATTAAATAGCAAATAAAAATAATTATACTCAACATTTATTCAGGAATAATAAACAAACAAAAAAATTATTTCCTAGAAAACTAGAAACTGAGATGCATGTGTTTAACTTGATAAAATATATCCAGAAACTGATAATTAGTTCTTCCCATGGACATGCTTTCTGGTTAGTGTGAGGAGCAGAAAAAGTTTGTCCTCATAATTGGTTCCATTCAGCACAATACACTGAGATTCATCCAATGCTATAATACAGTTAAATAAAATCATAAGAATTGGAAAAAATAAATAACATTGTTTTTATTCAGAGAAGGTATTTGTGATGGTTTATACCGAGTGCCAACTTGATTGGATTGAAGCATACAAAGTACTCATCCTGGGTATGTCTGTGAGGGTGTTGCCAAATGGAGATTAACATTTGAGTTAGTGGGCTGGGAAAGCCAGACACATTCTTAATCTGGGTGGGCACAATCTAATAGCTGCCAGTGTGGTTAGAGTTTAAGCGATCAGAAAAATGTGGAAAAAGAGACTGGCCTAGCTTCCTGGCCTACATCTTTCTCCTGTGCTGGATGCTTCCCGCTCTCGAATGTCAGACTCCAAGTTCTTCAGTTTTGGAACTCAGACTGGCTCTCTTTGCTTCTCAGCCTGCAGATGGCCTATTGTGGGACCTTGTGATTGTGTGAGTTAATACCTAATAAATTCCCCCATATATGTATGTATATACAAAGGGAATATATATGTATAATTATATACATATATATAAAAACATGCATATATATGTATACTATTGTGTGTATACATATATATCTATACTATATATATAGGGAATATATATAAACATTTATATATGTTTATATATAAACACGTTTAAAACATATATAAACATATATACATAGTGTAGACATATTACATATATATGTTTATATATGTGTGTGTGTATATATATATATATATATATATATATAAACAGACTAACAGTTGACTTGATATTAGGGAAAATACAAGACAAAATAGAAATATATTCTCAGAGCACTTAAAGGAAACTGTGCTATACTACATTTCCCTACTCAGCTAAGCCATCAGAAAAAAAACTTTCTAGACAATGCCTTAGGCAAAGAGTCTGTGACCAAGAACCCAAAAGCAAATGCAAGAAAAACAAAGCCATAAAGCAAGTCTCTAGGGACTTCCAAACTTTCCCACATTTTCTTGTCTTCTTCTGAGCCCTCTAAACTGTTCCAACCTGTGTGTTACCCAACTCCAAAGTCACTTCCACATTTTTGGGTATCTACAGCAGCACTCAACTCCTGGTACTAATTTACTGTATTAGTTTGTTTTCATGCTGTTGATAAAGACATACCTGAGACTGGGCAATTTACAAAAGAATGAGGTTTAATGTGACTTAGTTCCAGATAGTTGGGAGGCCTCACAATCATGGTGGAAGTCAAGGAGGAGCAAGTCACATCTTACATGGATGGCAGCAGGCAAAAAGAGAGCTTGTGCAGGCAAACTCCAGATTATAAAACCATCAGATCTCATGAGATTTATTCACTATCACAAGACTAGCATGAGAAACACCTGCCCCCTTGATTCAATTACCTCCCACCAGGTCCCTCCTACAACTCATGGGAATTCAAGATGAGATTGGGGTGGGAACACAGCCAAACCATATCACCAGTGAAGAAAACAAAATCCACGCCAGGTAGTTTGATAGATGGGAATTTGATAGATGGGATTTAATATGGCAACTGAATAGAAAACTGTTAGAAAAGTTAAAAGGGGATATTGGGGAGAATGAGACAAGCCAGTTATTTATAACAGCAAAAGAAAAATCAATCAAGGGAAATATGAAGAAGTTGATGAAACCAGACATGAGAGTTTTGAGGTGCCAACTAGAGAAATAATTGTGCAGTGCTGTCAGTGGGAACAAGGACTGTGAAAGGAAGCTGCCTTAAGGATGGGATGCATCACAGGGGAAGGAGATGCAGCTATTAGTTGGGTTACCCAAAGCAGAGAAAAAGGAGGGCATATAGCATGCTACCTCCATTGTATTCGTTGTTCAATCTTCCCCTTATTTCTAGAAAAAATTATAGAAAAAAGGCTTTCCTGACATATCCATAAGCTAGAAAATTCTGGGAAAATATCAGCCTCTGCAAAGAAAAACTGCAGGAAAAAGGTGGTAGTGAATGTGACAGCAAGAAGACACAAAAGAAAAATGTCAGTATCAATTATGTATTGGTTAGAAAGGATTCATAGACTTATAAAATAAAGACTAATGGAATATTTTAACAATTATATTTATATTTATAAATTGTTATTAAGGTATAATATTCATAAAGTAAAACTTGCTTAAACATACAACCCATTACAAGATATACAGCATTTATAAAACCATAACCCCCCCCCCCATTTTCCTTCCAGTAAAAATTTCCCCCAAATAAAACCACTCTAACTTCTATTAACACAGAGTAGGTTTGCCTGTTTTTGAAATTAATATCATACCATGGTAGATTATATCATTTTTAACTGAATTTTCTTGTAGATCATTGTAACTGCCAGATTCATTCATGTGTTACAGTACTGTGGTAGCACATTCATAAGCATTCTTTTGTAGTAATGCACAATATGAAAAACACAATTTATTTCCTTTAATGTTGAGAAATCTTTGGGAATTCATCTTTTCATTGTGAATAAAAGTATTGTTCTTATACCATTTTAGCCATTATTTGTGATTTTCAAAAATTTTAATGAAGTTTAAAAAATCATATCCTTTATCATGTCAATGCTTTTGTTAACGGCTTAATAAATATTTGTCTTCTTGAAAGTTGAAGAGATATTCTTCTTCATTTTCTTCTCAAAACCATATTGTTGTATTCTTAACATTTAGGTATACTATTCATTTTAAATTGAAAACTCTGTGTAGTATAAGGTAGTAATTTAGATAACTTTTCCCAAAGTGGATATCTAATTTAACATGTTTTTAAAGCATTTACTCACTGTTACCACTAAATTTCAGTAGCACAACTTTCATAATCAGGTAATACATGTGGTATGATTGTGTTTCTGGATTCTCCACTAAATTTTATTGATATATATAATTGTTTCTATCAATAGCATTTTAAAATTGTATTGTTATTTTATATGACATGGTATCTGATATTATATTCTGCAACATTGTTATCCTTCAAGACTGCTTTCAATTTTTAAACCTCTTACATTTCTGTTGTATCATCTTATCAATAACTTCCAAAAGGAAAAAAAAATCAGTTAAAATTTTAATGGCGTTTTATTGAATCTATATATCAATATGGGGAAAGTAAATATTTAGACATTAGTATTTATATATAAGATGATGTATATAAAGATATCAAAGTCTACATCTCATATATGCCTATGTATAGATGAATGCATGGAGAGTTAATATGCATTAAAAATAGACACAAAATTGATTAAATGTTATAAACATTGATAAATATCTATCAAGTGGCTGAACAAAAGAAATTTTTAAAAAATAAACAATATGAAGAAGACTTAGAATTTTAAAAATTAGGAGAAATGAACACATTCCTAAAAAAATACAACTTACCAAATCTTACTAAAGAAAAAAATGGAAAATTCATGTGTCATCTATGACAGATGAGAATTCTTTCTCATGCTGCTAATAAAGACATACCCAAGACTGGGTGATTTATAAAGGAAAGAGGTTTAATTTACTCACAGTTCAGCATGGCTTGGGAGGTCTCAGGAAACTTACAATCATGGTGGAAGTAATCTCTTCACAGGGCAGTAGGAGAGAGAAGAAAGAGAGCCCAGTAAAGAGGGAAGCCCTTTATAAAACCATCAGATCTTACAAGAGGTTAGTCACCATCAGAAGAATAGCATGGTGTAACTGCCCCAAGATTCAATTACCTCCCAGCAGATCCCTCCCACAACATGTGGAGATTATGGGGACTACAATTCAAGATGAGATTTGGGTGAGAACACAACCGAACTAAGAATAGAAGGCAGGGAAATACTGGGTGGAAAAGGGTGGTTCCTCAGGAAAGGCCCCCCACCTCAAGCCTGGATACTCGTGGTCCTAAATGAGGACAGACATTCCTGTTTTCATGCCTGAAATGTTGCCTTTTGGCCCACCATGGCCCCTACCCTGTATTCGTATAAACCCTGAACCACAAGCTCCAGACAAAGATGAGCAGGCCATGTGATGAGGAGACAAGCAGATGGAAGGCAGGACCATGCAGCAGAGGAGAGAAGAGGAAGAACGTCTGAACACAGAGAGGAGTTTGGCGGGGATTGTCAGAGAGGAATCCTGCCACTGAAAGACCAGGCTCCAGGGAAAAATCATCTCCCCACTCCAGGCACCCCCACCTTCTGGTTCCCCATTCATCGCACTGAGAGTCACCTCCACCACTGAATAAACCTCCCGCATTCATCCGAGTCCATGTGTAAGCTAATTTTCCTGGGACACTGAACAAGAGCTTGGCATACAGAAAGCTGTCACGCTGGCCCTCTGCCCTTGCAGAAAGACGGAGGGTCCACTGAGCTGGTTAACACTGAAGCTGTCCGCAGACCACAAGGCTAAAAGGGCACACTGTAACACATGGCCATTTGGGATCCATCACCTGTCCCATGGCATGCACCCAATTCTCCTAAGGGGTTTAAGTAGTTGCAGCAGGGAACAGGAAAGCCCCACCCATATCACATTTCCCGTGAGGGGGATCAGGGAGCTCTCCAGTTTCACAGAGTCAATAAAATAGAAACATGACATATCAATAGATATATTTAAAAATTTTAATAGTTTATTCATGATAAATTCACACACACACACACACACACACACACATACACACAGGAAAAAAATGACTTTCTCGGTCAGGTACTGTGATTCCTCAATATACACCAGCAGTCAAGATTATAATTAATATTGTAAGCTTTTATCCTGCTAGTTCAAGGAAATAACAGAGATTTCTGAATTATAATAAACATTGTATTAAATTTCCTAACCAGTATAATAAATGAGTAGAAATAAAAGGTAAACATTTTTGGAAAGAACAACATAAAATTTTCATCATTTGCAGACTTTTAAATTTTCTACCAAGAAAATACTAATTATCTTTTAGATTTAATAAGTGAATTAGTTAAAAATCTTTGGATACAAGATATTCATACAAAAGTCAATTTTATACCTAGTTACAAGCAATAAAAATTAGAAAGTTATATTTAAATCATACCAATTCAAATAGAATAAAATATGTTTAAGAAAACAATAATAAACAGAAAAAGTTGTACAAGTCTTCTCAGAAAACTGGAATTACTACTTTTGTACATATTAATTATACTGACTTTTAAATACTATCTATGATAACTCTAAAATGTGAATCACCCTGTGGCCTCTTTTCACTTGTAGTAAAAGGGAGAAGTCTTCTCAGTGATAAAAACATAAGTCTCAAACATTAAAGTATTTTTCTAAGAAATTCCAAGATAAAATGGGTAGGGAGAAAATATAAAAACTTTTTGTTATAAAGCATATCAAACAAAATAGATGATTATTAAGATAAAAGTTAAAATTGGCAGCATACTTCTTATCAAAAACCATGGCTGCCTGTAGGAACACAAGCCAAACTTTCAACATCTTTATTAAACATTCAATTCTATTTATACCAAAAATACACACACAATACATGTCTGCATGTGTGTGAGAGACAGAGTGAGAAGGGGCGGGGAGAGAGAGAGAGAGAAACAGATTAGCATATTATTCAACATTTTGTAGACACAGTCGAATTTGGACTTGTCAAAATTAAATACATACTCTCTTAGACACACAGACACACATTAAATAACAGTGCATAAAGATGGCAATTGTAGTCTTTAATGCATTTGGTTAACAAAATTTTAACACATCATAATAATCTATGTTGATAAGGGTGAGTTGAAATCAGGAAATTCCAACTCAAGGAGCATTTGAAAAATACAAATAGTTTAATAGATATATATAAATATGAATAAATATATATAAATATAAACATATATATTTATAAATATAAAATATAAATATATGATAATTTATAAATATAAATAAATTTATATATTTATAAATGTAAATTTTATACTTATATAAATATATTCTTATACATTTATAAATATAAATTTTTATTTATAAGTATATAAATTTATTACATTTATAAACATATTTTTGTATTATATACTGTGTAATATATAATACATAAAATATATTTTATATTTATAATATATTTATAACCCTAACTGTAATATATATTTAATATATAAAATTTTATTTAGAAATACATAAAAATATATTTAGAAATATAAATATATTTTGTATGATTATAACTTTTTTCCAAGTTCTATTTGCTTAGAAATTTATCTTATTGAAATAGTTATATGTTCAATAATTTCATAAACTACTCATTTATAACTGTATCAAAAAACATACCATCCATATTCGATTTCATGGTGAAAATACAGACATGATTTTAGATGGTGTTCTGTATATTGTATTAATAAGTACAGGGAAAATAAAAGCTATTTTGCAATATTAATTAGTAGTAAATAAGAAGAAACTAACAGACCTAGGAAGTAACAGAGATTTGACCAAAGCAACAGTCTTAAGCGGAACCTAAATTAAAGATTCATTTTTGGCCGTGTAATAATAGTGTGTTAACATGTAGTGACAGGGTGGGAGAAGAAGGCATGGGTGGCTTATCTCAAGCCCAGCCGAAGCAGTGTGGCTGGGTGTGAGGGGCTAAGAGAGACAATGATATGGTTTGGCTGTGTCTCCACCCAAATCTCATCTTGAATTGTAGCTCCCAGAATTCCCACATGTTGTGGGAGGGACCCAGTGGGAGATAACTGAATCATGAGGGTGGTTTCCCTCATGTTCTCATGGGAGAGAAAAAGTCTCACCAGATCTGATGGTTTTATAAGGGGTTCCTCCTTTTGCTTGGCTCTCATTCTCTCTTGCCTGCTACCATGAAAGACGTACCTTTCGCTTTCTGCCATGATTGTGAGGCCTTTCCAACTATGTGGAACTGTGAATTAATTAAACCTCTTTTTCTTAAAAAATTACCCAGTCTCTGGTATTTCCTTATAAGCTGTGTGAAAACGGACTAATACAGAGAATAACGGAAGCTGACGCTGGACAGCAGACAAGGCAAGGACAGCAATGCATGGTCACTCTAACAAGAAAGGGCTCTATTAATTTCCTAGGGTTGCTAAAGCAAAATCTCACAAACTGGTTAGCCTACCTCAGCAGAAATTCATTCTTTCGTGGTTCTGTGTGCTAGATTTCTGAAATCAAGGTGCTTGCAGGGTTTGTTCCTACTGGAGACTTTGAGGAAAATCTGTCCTATGGCCGCCCACCCTTGGTTTCTGGATATTGCAGTCAATCTTTGCCACATAGATGCCTGGCTCAAAACTTTCTCTCTCTTCACATGGCTGCTCCTGTGAGTCCCTCCATACAAATTTATCTCTTATAAGGACATCACTCATTGGATTAAGACCCATATTGCACATATCCAATACCTGATTACATCTATACAAACCCAAATTCCAACATACCTTTTGGAGACAACATTCAATGGGAGATCTCACATGAGTTTTAAGTCAGAAAGTAATTTTCAAATATTTATTTGATTTATTTAGAGCTGAATTGTATTGAGCTGGAATAGAAAAGCTAGACTGAACTAAAAAGACGCCACCTAGATTACTTCTGAAGTGAGTGATAGAATTGGAGAAAACAAAATAAGGTAGATGGTAGAAGTGTAGAAAAGAGGACAAAGTTAAGATATGAAATTCAAAGGACTTTCTTTAAGGAGATTAAGAGAATGTGGAAATTAAGGAATAATAACATGTGTATCTATGTATATATAATTATGTTGTTTACTTCACAGTCTTTAGCATTATGTGATTACTAGTAATATAGATGTCTATCCATAGAAGAGTAGTTAAATTTATTAGTATGTAGTCCAACTAGAGAATACTGTGCATTCTCTGAAAAGAACAAAATGTCCTACATGTAATGGCATGAACAACGTATATTTTCTGTATTAGTTACTAGCTAATAAAAGATAAACAAACTGGGCTTAAAATATAGCATTTATATACATGTGTATTTTAATTAAAGGACGTCATTAGAAAATCTTAATAATACTTTCTTCTGATTATTGACCAGGAATTGGATTAAGAAAAAAAGAGAGGCCTTTGAAATTTACATTTACACATTTTTTTATTTTGTTGGCATATTAAGTGGTGTATACATGTATTATATTTGTAATAACAAACAAATACTTACTTTGTTATTTTAATAACAAATGATCATCTATTTTATGGTTTAATCCTAAAGAGTTCAATTTGGTGTATTTATTAATTCAGTAAAATTATACTATGTGATTTATTTTACTTTAACAAATAAATATATAAATATATTATAATTCATTTTAGATAAATCATTTCACAAAAGTGTGGGGAAATTAATTTGGGAGTTAATCTCCTCATTGAAAAATATCTAATTTGATAAAATAAGACAAAAAAAGTACAGTTTAAATATTCATACAAATAGGGAAGTTTGGCAAAAAAGAGGAGTACACACCTGTGACTACTGATTTGCTGTGAAAGTTTCATTTCCTGATACAAAATTTTCTAAAGCACTTGGCTTTAGTTCAGGCACCAAAGAACAAAACCAGCCAAGTTTTGTATAAAGAATATTTAGTTCCCTAGAGCCTTGTATCAGAAAACCTATACAACTTTTTGAATTTTCTAGTTAAATTTGCAGTAAAGTTTTTAGATATTTTTGTGTATATATCTCTCAAATTTTGAGTGCTACAACATTCAATTCTTAACACTATTACCATTGCTATTAACCCTTGATTTTCAGAAATATTTATGTAAATCTATAAACATTACAAACACTCTAAAACGGCCTCCTCCCTCCAGTTTTGTTTGAAATTCAAATAGGAGCTATCTTGTAATAGCTTTTATTATTTTGAAGTATACTCGTGTAACCAGAAATATGAGTTGTGACATTTAGTATGAGTAAGAGTTAATACATATGCTGATTTAATTTACTTAATATATTGCATTGGGGTTAAATTCATAGGGTCAAAATCAGTTTCTTTCTTACATGTGGTGTAAAATTCTGTCTGATGTTTGTCTGCCTAGCTCTGTATCCTAATACCTACCTTACCTGACTATAGGTACCACTAATTTGTAGGTACCAGTAACTACATTATATTTTTAAGGAAATTTTAAATTCACTGAAAAGAACTGAAAGAAGGACAAAAGCAGAAAGGGAGAAATATACTATTTTACATTAGGGGCATATTTTGAAATGCTTTAGTTAGTATGCAGCAGGGAGGTATAATAATAGCTGCAATTTCCTTGACTGGTGAAATGTCACTCCATAACACAAGTTTATTTACTTTTCAATTGAAAAGTCTTGTTATCATTTTATTCTGTTACAAAACCAATACTAAGCTAACATCAAACTGATGGCGGATTCTATGAAATTATTTGTGGTTCCAAATCCTCACCTTTTAAAATTATTTTTTACACTGTGGCTCCTTCCTTTTCCCTTATATCCATGACAATCATGAAATCATTTCATTTCTAGGCCTATGACAGGAAACACAAATTTTATTAAACAAGAATGTCAAAAAATAATTAGAAAGTTTCATGTTATTGATCTCAGTGATGAATACACCATGTTGTGAAATACACCAAATACAAATACACCAAACACAACAGTTATTACCATGTTGTGAAAAATTGCTGCTGCAATATATTTATGATTTGTTTTGTTTTTCCATATATGTTGTATATCAATAAAACATTTACAGAAAATTATCATCCAATTAAATACTTTTTAAAATAAGAAAATCACACAAGACTAATGGACTAAGATTCTAAAGAGTGAAAACCACAGGAAGCCTTGATGATTTGAAGCTTTCTTTTCCCTATCATATTTGTCATCTGAGACACTGAGAATTGAGACTTAGCCAAGGCAGTTGGTCAATGCTGGAACAGAAGAATGAGCAGAGTATTTGACTTTCTGTCTTCCAAAAATTCACTAATATTTTTCCCTAGATAGGAATCCATTTTATCTTTATGACATTCTTGTGAATTTATTATCTTGATATATCATTTTTGATATTTCAATAATCTTTCTAGATCATTGTAATTGCTGGATATCTACTAAGTTTTATACTTCTTTAGATTCATTTGTATTTATTCTTGAAAATTTTGTATAAGAATTCTATATTTTATTCCTTAGAGTGTTTTCTCTCGTGGAAAGTGTTTTTAAGTTCTTTAGCTTTTTATCTTTCAATGCCTTTTTATTTTACCCACTTACCAATTTTTATGCTCATTTCTCTTGCTGGTTATTATATTAACACATTTAATTCCACAAATTAGACACTGATATTTTATCATTTGTAACAACTTGAATACTTTTCCACCATAAAATCACACTTTTTCTTAGGATTCATAGTCTGTCTAATAAATGGCATAATGTAAAGACAAACATCTCCTTAAGTCCTTTTGGATCCTTAAAGTAATTTCTCTAAGTGTCATATCATTAGAGAAGATGTTATATTTGATTCCTTCAAGTCTTCAAATATCTTTTTATATGTTACTTTTCTTATTTTTATACTTGATTCTATATGAGTTATTGGAAATTACCAAATATTTTGTGTACTGCAAGTTCATCATCTAAGATTGAAACAAATTTTGGGTCTTATGGACATACTGTTTACAAGAATGTTTGTGTTTGCATGTGTGCATATGTGTGTGTGCATGCTTGTGAGTGTAAGTCTCATTTTCATCTGTGATTATAGAAAAAATTTTCAATGAGAGGTTTAAAGTGTTTTTCATCATATAATCTACAAAAATGTTTTTCTTCTTACTTGATAATTTATGGTATTGCTGTATTTCTGTCTAAGGGGAAGATGGAGAGTAAACATAGAATCATCAGTGTGTTCTACGTGATTGCATTGCTGGTATATCTACCTTATAAAAATGAGAGACAAATTTAGTTTCTGGCTCTGAGTGTGCATAGAATTCAGAATGACATTTCCATTGAAATACCTTCAAAATTGAACAAAATATTGGAAACATTTTTCTTATATGAGACAAGGCAGTGTTGGGCTCTGATTCTTAAGAGATAGGAAGCTAAAAAAGTAAGTTCCCATTTTCCCCAGATGTTTTGGCCAATGACATTTCTACACAGTGGCTAAAGGAGAAGGGACTGGAATAAAAACTGGCAATCTTGCTGAGTGGAACAGACCGAGCACAAAGTTAAGAGAAAAGAAGAAAATGCAGAGGAGAAGTGTTCCAAGAATCTTCATAAGTTTGGCTTTGAGCCTTTGGCATGCATAGAGTGAAATTCCGCAAGGGAGGACTAAGAAAATGCTCCTGGAAAACAATTATGAGGGAGCTATAATTCAGACAATTCCCAGAGTTTACAGATGGCAGCAAACCTTTGAGTCCTCACTAGCTAAAGAATAGAAGCTGTGTTAAATAGAAGCAGTATTCAGTAGAGACCACTATGATTGCAAAAATAAATTAATATAAAATAAAATATTACTCTCTTAAAAAATAAGATGTTTAGAATTTATTCTCTTTCCTATGACCTTTGCCAGATTTTGAAATTAATGTACCATCTTTCATAAAGTTGGAGAAATCTTTGTTTATTATTGAGAACATATTCCAAACAGAATTTCTATTTCTGGAATTTTGAAATCATTCATCCACAAAATTTTCTGCAACTGTATATTTTGAAGCCATATCTTTTTTCTTCATCTTTTATTTAAAATAAATTTACTTTCAAAATTCTTGACTAGCCATGGTGGCTCACAAATGTAATCTCAGCACTTAGAAATGCTGAGGTGGAAATATTGCTTGAGCTCAGGAGTTCATGATCAGCCTGGACAACCTGTTGAGACCTCATCTCTTATAAAAATTTAAAAATAAAATAAAATTCTAGTATATGGCTTCAATAGGTTCACTTTAATTACATTAAGGAAGCGATGAGAATATGCCCACATTTATGTTTTCTTCTTTAAAAGTTTCAATTTCTAAATAACCACACAAATGACCATTTTTCCTCACATGTTAACATGCTCTAAGATGTAAGTCTAGACTGTTATAGTCTAAATTACATTTGTACATTCTCTGAAAATATTGACTGATTTAGTTTAAAATTATTATCATTATAATTATCACATGTCATGTATTGCCATCAAATTCATTTGATGATAACCATTCTTTTTAAATAGTTAAACCATTCTTTTAGTCATTATTCACAAAAGATTCTGCCACACACATTTATAGCAGCACAATTCACAAGAGCAAAATCATGGAGCCAACTCAAATGTCCATTGATCAATGAGTGGGTAAAGAAACTGGTAAATACGTACAATGGAATACTACTCAGCCATAAAAAGGTATGAATTAATAGCAATTGTAATGACCATGGATGAGATTAGAAACTATTATTCTAAGTGAAATAACTCAGGAATGGAAAATCAAACATGTATGTTCTCACTGATATATGGGGCCTAATCTGTGAGGATGTGGATGCATAAGAATGATACAATATACTCTTGGGACTTGGGGGAAGAGTAGGAGGTGGGCAAGGGATAAAAGACAGCAAGGATGGTGCAGTGTGTACTGCTTAGGTGATGGGTGCACCAGAATCTCACAAATCTCCACTAAAGTAGTTACACATGTAACCAAATATCACCTGCACCCCAATAACTTAAGAAAAAATAAAATTAAATAAAATAATTTTATACACCAAGTAAACCCAGGAATAAAAGATATGAATAAAGAAGGTAATAGTACTTTTATTTTTCTGGGGGAAAAAAACAAAAAGCACTCTTTATAAATAGCTAAACCATTCTTATTAAATAGTTGTTACAGTGTGAGAAAGAGGTGATGAATAATGACAGCATATTTCATTCTGTGCACATTTGTGAAGTTGTTGCTTTTGATCCTAAGGATGATACCTTTCTTTTATCTTTAGTTTTTTTTCTGCTTCTGCTGAGATGTGTGCATTTGTTCTTTTTCATGTTAATTTGAAAAAAGTTTTAATTACCCATAGAATGATATTATAATAAACACTCATATATATTCTACCTAGAATTAAAAATATTAAAATTTAACGTGTTTAACTAAATCTGCTGTGCTTAATAAAAACTACAAATTTTACAGACACAGTCAAAATACTTTTAAAAATTCTTCCCACATCCTGTTCCACACCCTTTCACACTCTCCTAAGCATCACTATTCTTAATTTGGGATATTTCTAAATGCTGTTAATTTTAATTCCTATTTTTTATATATTCATTAATGATAGATGTGTATATCTTTTATACAATTGTTTTTATTAAATTTACATTAAAACTGTGATATTTAAAGAATAATCTAGTGCCTTGTTTCTTCTTTAACACTTGACATTGAAATCTATCCATATAAAATTGCCAGTTCATTAATTTCAACTGTTGTATGATATTAAACCAAAAAATGCTAATGTGATTTATTCATTCATTCTCCTAGGGATGGATATTTTTGTTATTCTGAAATCTACTGCAAAAGAATGCTGCAATAAAAATCTTTGAACAGGTCCTAGTGTCATTAAACTGAAGTTGAATTGTTCAATCATTGGATACATCAAAATTCAATTAGATTATATATTGTTCAATTACTTTCAAATTATGTACACCAAGTAATACTTGCTCTGGTAAAATAAGAATATATCATTCAACCTGAAATTGCCCAGCTTTTCTTTCCCATTTTCCCCAGTCTAGCAAGTTGAATTAATACTGTCTAAAAATATATATTCATTTGCTTACCTGTTAGTATTTGTTCCATGTATTAAGAAGCTTTTCTAGGCTATGAAAATATATGTATCACCATGTCTTATGAATTAGTACTTTTATCATTTTGAAATATTTGTTTTCATTTCTGCTGACAGGTCTAACCAGGGTATCTATTTTGACTGCTTTTTAATGTAACCACTAAAATCTTTTATGTTCAACACTCCTTCACCATTTTACTTTCAATGTCTTTATTTTGAAAATGTATCTCTTGTAGATAGTTTACAGGTGGTCTTGTTTTACCATAAGTCAAGTGACAATCTCAGTTTCATAACTGACATATTTAGTCCATATATATATTTAATTTAACTGTTGTTATTTTGAGACTTAATATCCAGTTTTACTATTTTGTCCCACTTATTTTTTGTTTGTTTGTTTTAGATGTCTTGCCTTATCTTAGATTGACTGATATTTTTAGTATTTTATTACATTTCTTTTATTGGCTAAATTTCTTGAATGTTTTTATTTTAGCAATTGCTCTGGGATATAAAAATAATCTTTAAAATCTATTTAGAGTTAATGGTACTACTTATGCAGCAGGTAAAAACATTTCACTAGCACAATTTCATTTGCAGGCACTTCACCTTCTGTGATAGTATTGTGAGATAAAATCTCCACAATAAAGTACTATTTTCTATTCATTGTGTCATTTAATAAATAAACAGATGAATAAACAGATATTTTCAAACTCCCTTTGCTTGCCATGATAAAGTACGGGGGGTCAGAATTTCCCTTCTAATAGAAATAAACAAAGAAAAGTTTGAGTAACGTAAATGTCAACTTCTTTCAACATCCACAAGACATCAGGCATTGAGGGGGAGTGATTCCTGATAGATGAGAACAAACAAGACGAATGTGAAAGGGCTTCTTCAACTTGCTGCCCTTGGGCAAGTTTCCAGACCGCAGCACTGGCAAGAGCACTTAGAGCTCTGAAGACTCCTGGGTTGAGAAGATGAAGATAGATTACAGGAAGACCATGGCATCTAATCTAGAACAGAGTATCACATAACTTTTGGGATATACTGTCTCCTCTCCTACGGCATTTGAAAGATTGCTGATTGATATATTAATGTGATAAAAGCACCTGGAAGAATTAAAGGTAATAACACCTAGGGCTATATAGGGCATGGAATACTTCTTGTATCCAACATCAAGGCTAGATAACTTCTTAAATTGTGTACCATTTGTAGAATATTTAGAAAATTCCGACTGCAGTAGTGAGCAATAAGTAAGCCTTAGACAAAGTACAGGTCAAATCCCACCTAAATATTTTAAAAGCAAGATGAACAGTGATCAAGTAACTTAACTTCATGCCAGAAAAAAAGCTTAAGTATCTATCATTTTCTATCTCTATCTCTGTATCTATCTATCTACCTACCTACCTACCTACACACATATATATGCATATAAACATATTTATTACTCAACAAGATAAAATGCACTACATGTGACAACCAATCAAACTTTACAAGGCAGTCAAAGAAGCAGAAAAATATCTTCTATGTCAACGAATCAGTAACAATCTGTTGAAAGAGTTCCCCAAATGACACAGATGTGAGAAGTGGAAAACAAGGAATTTGAAAGTTATTGTAATTCCTTTTTTGAGGTCCTCAAATTAAATAGAGACATTTTCATTAGAATAAACAAGAACAAAACTTGTAGAAAAAAAGTTACAATATTTGAAATACGGAAACCTGATAGGGCAAATGAAGATTCAACATTGCAGAAAAAAAAAGATTAATGAGTATGAACACATAGCAGAAGCCAAGGGGAAACAGTACAAGACAAAAAGGTAGAGAATCAGGGGAAAGCTTTTTAAGCATAATGAAAAATAATTGACATACCTAAAGGGAGAAGAAGAAAAAACAATTGGATAAATGATAATTGAAAATTTCCCCAATTTGAAGAATATTATAAATGCTTAGATCCAAGCAATTCAATGAATCCTAAGCACAGAGGGAGTAGGAAGAGGAGAAGGAGGAGGAGGGCAGTGAAATTAGGGGGTGACAAATTCACAAAGGGCAGGGTGACAATTACACCAAGGGGAATGATATGATTTTTCAAATCCAGTAATAATAATAATAATAATAAAACTTAAAGGAAAATTGATGATAGAAGACACATTTGTAACATACTGTGAAATAAAAACAAGAATGTTAGCAGATTATGCATCAAAAGCAATGGAAGTGAGAAGAAAGTAAGGCAACATTTTCAACTCATAGAAAAAAGAAAAAATGTCTACTTTAGATATCTATATCTAACAAATATCACCTTATAAAATAAGGACAAAATAAAAGACTCGTTCAGGTTTACAAAACTTTGTTCTGACAGAAACAAAAAGGATCCATCACCTGCAGACCCACAGTATGGGAAATGTTGACGGAAGCTCTTCAAGTAGAAGGCAAATGATAGAGGATAAATTCAGATTTCCATAAAGAAATGAAGAGTACAGGAAAAGGGAACAATGTGGATACATGCATGAGAATGTGTTCCAAACATTCATATCTTTATGACTTAACTTACTTTTTAAGCAAAAGTAATAATATTTATTAATTATACCAATTATACTCATAGCATTAGAAAAAGAAAAGCTATAAATGTAAACATAGAGATATGCAACTTAGTACAGTAGCTATTGGTAAAGAAATACTTCACTTTGCAAATAAATACTAAAAATTCCTTTAAATATTTTATTTTACTATTACCTTTAATACTTTTCTACAAATAAGAATGCTTAAAGATTAGAATTTCAAAATAGTAATCTCTCTTGATATCAGTAGTAAGCAATATATGTAGTCTCCTAAATTATCCTTAATTCAAAGTTGGAATACAGTTTTTGTAAATTTTTGATTAACACTAGATCATTCAGTAACTTAACTCATTTACCAAAAAATTATGCTTATATTTATCTTTGATTTTACTGTAAGGTATTTTTTTAAGCTTTTATTTTAAATTCAGGGGTATAGGTGCAGTTGTGTTATATAGGTAAACTTGTGCATGGGGGTTTGTTCTACAGATTTTTTTGTCACCCTGGAACTAAGCATAGTAGCCAATAGTTAATTTTTTGGATCTCCTTTCTCCTCCCACTCTCTACCCTCAGGCATGTCCTACTGTCTATTATTCCCCTCTTTGTGGCCATCTGTTCTCATTATTTAGCTCCCATTCATAAGTGAGAACATGCAGTATTTGGTTTTCTGTTCCTGAGTTAGTTTGCTAAGAATAGTGGCCTCCAGCTCCATCCATGTTGCTGCAAAGGACATGGTCTTGTTCTTTTTTTGTGACTGCGTAGTATTCCATGGTATACATGTACCACATTTTCTTTATCCAGTGTACCATTGATGGGCATTTAGGTTGATTCCATGTCTTTGCTATTGTTAATACTGCTGCTGATCATTAGAGAAATGCAAATCAAAACCACAATGAGATACCATCTTACACCAGTTAGAATGGCTAATATGAAAAAATTAAAAAACAACAGATCCTGGTGAGGCTGCAGAGAAAAGGGAACACTTACACACTATTGGTTGGAATGTAAATTAAATCAACAATTGTGGAAGGCAGTGTGACTATTCCTCAAAGCTCTAGAATCAGAAAAAGCATTTGACACAATTTCATTACCCGGTATACAACCAAAGGAATGTAAATCATTCTGTCATAAAGATACATGCATCTGTATGTTCACTGCAACACTGTAAGGCATTTTAGTTTTCATTCTAACTTCCTTCTTGATCTTTTCTATATTAAATCATTTTTTTCACTAATTAAGAGTTTCATAAGTCAACTGTGCTAACAATGATTTGCAATTTTTTTCTTTGAGGCACATATTGCCCATATTTCTCACACTTAATCTTTTCTCAACACTATCACTAACATTATTTTTTTCTAAAATGAATCATTTTATGTTACTTTTCCCCATCAAAAGTTTTTTGGAGTCTTTTTTTCTAAGTGTTACAGTCTGATCCCAACTCAATGACTTGTCATACTGAAGCAGGAGTGGCTGCAAGAAACAGACCTCTCAGACACTGAACTAGGAAGGAAGAGGTTATTTATCTTGGCCAGGAACAAGGTGACATGTTTGTCTAATAGCCAAGCTCTCCTAACAGAGAGAAGCTCTCTGCCTTTATATAGGCTTACAACTCTAGATACTACATGTGAAAGGGTCTTGGGTTTACAGTCTTAGAAACTACATGTGAAAGGGTCTTGGTCATGGAGGAGGAGTGGGTGGGGGTTTGATCTTGTTTAAGTAAAAACAATGCCTTCCCAAGAGATTCCCCCATACTATGCCTGCTATCTATAGGAAGGTGATTTAGGAGGCGCCAGTCAGCCAGCCTTTTCTTCTATTGAAATGCAGTGTGGAAGTCAAGGGGGAGGTGATCTTAGATTCTTGGGTATCCTTTCTCAATACAAAGTGCATTGGGTGAATCTAACCATAATAGGTGCTTAATACATCTACTTAAATAACTTTATTCCCTGCCACTCCACCTCATATGGCATTTGTTCCAACCATGGCAAGCTCTTCATAATTATCTGAATATAACTCAAGGGCATCCCTTTTAACAGTTTCATACTTTTTCACCTATTCTTTTCTGTCTTCATGCCTACTTTGATCTTTTTATTAGCATCAGAAGAAGTGCTCATGGCCTTCCCAATTT
Source organism: Cheracebus regulus (assembly GCA_963574635.1). Lineage (NCBI taxonomy): Eukaryota > Metazoa > Chordata > Mammalia > Primates > Pitheciidae > Cheracebus > Cheracebus regulus. The sequence continues at coordinate 2,060 of CAUYQU010086080.1, read as the reverse complement.
GGAGTAATTATTACCATCTCTGGACTCCCTAGTCCTTTGCTTGAACAACACTAAAACCATGGTTTAATAGACCTTGCTAGTTGCATATTTTCAAAACCCCTAAAAACACCATACATGCATAGGAATAAGTCATTTCTGAAATTTTGGCATGAGAATAACAAAGAATATTATTTACAGAACTCAGTAGATCCTGGTTAGCCTTTAGAAATGATCCCAATGGGCTGTTATAAAATATATTTTTATCCATTAAATATTGACATCCCTACATCTAGCATTGTAAACTATTCAACTGCAAGAGAAACATGGTCCTGTCAGTGAAAACAAAAAATGACTTTAAGATATAATTTTGATAGAGTCCGATAGACTTAGGTGTCATGTGGCAGGCATTTAAAAAGTCTTTGCATTGATATTTTACTAAAAATTTGAATAGCTTATAAATGACTTTAGATAGTGTTTTTCCAAAGACATTTTTTAGAGCATCTTTTAGATATAGCGGATGGATAATCCTCCAACCCATGTAACACAAAAGGACCCAGGAGATCTCAAGAGTTACAGAAAAACAGGATGTGAAGAGATGCCTCAGGTGTTTTAATTGTAAACACTTCAGCATTATTTAGGAGCACTCTAATCCACCCTTCTCAGAGAACTGCTAACACACTTCAGGTTAACCCTATGTTCTATTTTTAGCATATTGAGAGATGTAACTTCCAGATGTGCTTTTGGTTATACCAAAATTTTGCACTGAACATATTTGCAGGCGGTAAAATTGCAGAAACGTGACTAACAATTTAAATGTCAAACAAAGTTCTGTCGTGAGTGCATTGATTTATAAAAAATCATATAGTACTAAATGTCTTATATCAAAACCAAGTTCCTTTTGAAACCCATATTCTTAGCCCACAGTGTTCCCCAGAGTTAGTGACTTCCACTGCTTTACTTTTACCCTTATATTTTAAAAAATATTTTGTAATGTAATTGCTTACAGTACCCATTTTAGATGATATACATTTATTTATTGGCCTTTAGTGGTGGAAGGATCCATCTTGTTTACACAGCCATTTCTCACCTTTACTTTCCTCATCCATCTAAAATTCAGCCCTATCACAATATTTGCTTTCACATTATTATTGCATGCATATCATGCTCTATGTTTAACCATGGGGTCTACTGTGATTGTTTCCTTTATAAAACTTATATTTTTTACTTAAATTCATAACTTTGATTTTTAAATTTTTCTTGGTTAGTTTAACATTTATCTGCAGCTAAATTACTTTGAGAGAACTGTCAATTACTTAGAAGAAATTATTGTCCAAATGAAATGGCTCCGTTGTCTGGGGTACATATGCTGGTTCTTGGTCTGGGTAGAGAAATAATTCAAGACAGGTATACACATGAGGAGTGGATTTAGGAGCAGAAAATTTAATAGAAAAACAATAAGAGACAGAGAAAAAGTTTGCCCATGCTGAGAAAGCTGGTTGCCCAAAAGAGGGTCTCCAGATTGTGGGGGAAGGCAATCTGTTTTGTACAGAGGCTTCAGGAGGCGGTAATTGATTTACATAGGGTCCAGAGGATTGGTTTGACCAGGTGTATCATTTACATAGCCGGGGAAAAGATTGGCCCTCTCATCCTAGTCTCTTATTATGCAAATACAGCAATTATGCATATACATGTGGTTTTACCTGGAGCTGCCATGATACCTGTAAATGTTGTGACAAGGAAAAGAGGGCGGGAAATGTCCAACTGAATGTACCTGGCTTCCAGGTATAGCTGCCTGTATTTACATATAAAGGCTCCTAGTTTGCATATCTGTGCCCGACTTTTCAGGCTGCTTTCTGTTAGGGAAGAAATGGTTTTGGGTGGTGATTTTTATTAAAGGAAAATTCCATGAGAACTTTCACCCTTTCTAGCTGCCTAAAAAGTATTTTTTTTTTTTTTTTAGAATAAAAAGAATGAAAGAGAGAAAGGAAGAGGAAGAGATTTTAGAAAAAGAGAGAAAAGGAGAAAGAAAGAAACAGCAAAAGAAAGAAAAAATGAAAGAGAAAGAAAGAGGAAGAGATTTT
>CAUYQU010086079.1:0-66155 GCA_963574635.1 Cheracebus regulus | reverse complement strand
TGTGTGTGTGTGTGTGTGTGTGTGTGTGGGTGTGTGTGTGTGTGTGTGTGTGTGTGTGTGTGTGTGTGTGTGTGTGTGTGTGTGTGTGTGTGTGTGTGTGTGTGTGTGTGTGTGTGTGTGTGTGTGTGTGTATAGCATTTTGTTCTTTCTGAGCCTTAGGATGCTTGCCCGCTTTCCCCCTAAATTACTATGCAGGCATTAATTACTAAGGATGAGTGAAGACTGAGCCTTCCTTCACTAGTTTTACTGACTACTCTGCATAGCATAGTTATATTTCATGAGTTTTCAGTCTTGCTTCAAAGATTACTTGATAAATGAAGAAGTGATGACTCTGGAGCTTGCCTAAGAGTGTGGACATCAGTGGCCAGATGATTTTTAACTTAGAGAATCAACATGCAAAAAATCAAATGTGTTCCACTATGACAACAAAACCTAATTCAAAATATAACCAGTGAAAATTATACAACTCACGATAAAAACAAACTGTAAGATGACTAGAAATAAATATTAAAAATAAGCAAAACCTTTATGAAGAAAATTTTAAATATTAAAAGGACATACTATAGACAATTAAAATAATACAATTAAGTATGTATATAATTGAGAAATCTTAATGCTTTAAGTTATAAAAAAACTTCCTGAATTAAATTTTAAATGTAATATAATTTCAATAAAAATTTACAGTATTTCTTGAACTCTGACAAATTGACTATAAAATTAAATATAACAATCATGTTCTTAAACAACACAAAAATTTAATTTTGCCACTTACCACTTCTTTCTTTGCAAATTTTACTTTTGAAAAATACAAGTAAACTTGTAGCAGCAGTGGTTACTAACTGCGTAATGTTGAAGTAGCTTGTTTTCTTAAGTCTGTAGTTCCTCAAGGTGTGAAATGGAGGTGAAATGGTACCTACCATGAAAATTTGTCAAAAAACTCATGTAAGATAACACCTATAAAGTGTTACTCAAATAAAGCAGGAAGTGCTTATTCAATATGAGCCATTATTGAAGAAATAAAATACATTGACTCTTAAACCCTTTTTTTTTCAATAGAATGCAAATTTCCTCTATTTCATCAACACTTTTGCACAAAATACACCAAACAAGTACATGTTGATTGTACTCAAATTATTATTAGCATAAACTTCCAAGTCACTCATAAGACTGGACACACATTTAAGACCCTCTTTCTCTCAGACCCTGTGTAGATAATTATTTTCTTTTTTTTTTCAACTTTTATTTTCTATTTTATTTTATTTTATTTTTTGAGATGGAGTCTCCCTCTGTTGCCCAGGCTGGAATGCAGTGGCTCAAACTTGGCTCACTGCAACCTTCACTTCCTGGGTTCAAGCGATTCTCCTGCCTCAGACTTCTGAGTAGCTGCACTTACAGGTGCCCACCACCACATCTAGCTAAATATATTTTGTATTTTTAATAGAGACAGGGTTTCATCATGTTGGCTCGACTGGTCTTGAACTCCTAACCTCATAATCTACCCACCTCATCCTCCCAAAGTGCTGGAATTACAGGCGTGAGCCACCACACCCAGCCTCAACTTTTACTTTAGAATTGCGGTGCATGTCCAGGCTTGTTACAAAAGTATATTGTGTGATGCTGTGGTTGGAAGTACAAATTAATCTGTCGTCCAGGTAGTGGGCATAGTATCCAGTAGGTAGTTTTGCTCCCTCTTCCGCCTCTTAAATTCTCCAGTATCTATTGTTTTCATCTTTATGTCCATGTGTACTCAATGTTTAGCTCCCACTTATAAGTGATATTTGATCTTCTCTTTCTGTTAGTTCACTTAGGATAAGGGTTTCCAGCTGTATCCATGTTGCTGCAAAGGATATGATGTTTCAAAATGTTTTATGGCTGTGTAGTATTCCATGGTATATATGTACCACATTTATTACAGCTAAGTTGACTAAACTTCTATTTCCTCATTCAAAACTATTTCAACTCACAATTTCATCTTATTTTTGCTCTACTCATTATCACTAGACTCCCCCCCGCCCGCCCCCCCCACACCCTGCAATTTTCTCTGCTTCATATCTTTTCTTTGTTCAGGTCTGTTTTTTCCATCAGTGGGAAATTCTGGATAATGAACTTTAGCTCTGTTAGTTGCTTTTTCTTAAGTAATTTTCTTCTCTTGTTACCTTCAAGTTCAGCCAAGCATTTTTACCTGCTGTTTTCTTATGTGTTTATGAACAAATAATTAATTCAAATTTGAAACGTGAGTGCCACGGACCAGAACAGCTGCTTGAATCACCTCCATCAGCTTTGAGGTAGTAGCCACTGACCTCTGGTTTGAAAATAGGGTTCCTAGAAATGATGCTCCGTTCCAATCACACAGGATATTTTGCAAAAGCAAGATAAGTTTTAGATTATTTTAGATAAATTTTAGATATAATGCTAAAATGATATGAATGAACAAGTCCAAATGTGGCTGCTCCTTGCAGTTTATAGGGCACTGTCTGTACATATTGTTACTTTTAAGTACACTTAGACAGTTTTGATTTCTCCTCAGCAATTATCAATTATCACTTAACTTAATCAAACCCTTGGATTCCTTCCCAGACCTGAATTACAATTTCCTCTTATCTTTTTGCGAAAGCTAGGAGCCCCTGGCCTATGCCATTGACAGTGGGACACCTAAGCTAGTTCAGGCTTTGCTAGGAAAATCTCCACCACCTGCTCCACCTGATGCTGAGTTAATTGCCTTAATTAGCTTTCCTACAATAGCCTTCTTAATCAGTTCTTGTGAGGAGATCTTAAACTCGCATTATGATTCCTTTCTTACTACACACTGACCTTTTAAAAATACCCATTCAGTCTTTTTGCACAACTGCTCTTGAAGTCTCAAATGAAAAATATAAAAAGCAAGAGAAAAATAAAACCCTCTGTTTGCTGTTTTTTCTGTATTCCTCCCCTGAAACTGACCCTTAACTCTAATCAAAGCAGGTTATTTTGACTTTCTAAATTACCAATAGCTAGATTGTACTCTTTTTTCCCCCCCATGGCTCACTTAGCCATTCTTTCTAATGAATGCTTAATTAACATTGATGCACCTTCTTTCTGATGAAACTGGCAGTTTTTAATTTTGCAGCCTGTTGCAATTCTCCCTGTAAAGAGGCTCGGCTTTTAGTTATGAAATTTTACAACTTGTGGACACTGTTGAAAGAAGAAAACAAAATGATTTAAAATTTAGCTCCTTTTGTAGAAATTTCATGCAGGCCCAGGTCTTGATGATGTCAAGCAGGATCATCTCTGTCACTCCCCTGTAATCTGTGACATTAATTTGTCATTTCTAGACAGTAATTAAATTAATTCAACAAGATTTGCTTTTCATAAACAAGTTAGCCTTGCTATTGACCAATAATACCTTTTGCCCTATGAGATAAGTGTTAATTTGATACTTTGATTTATTCTAAATGTTCTTAAAATGCTTCAACGATATTTGAGTAATTGTGTATAAATACGCAAAGGTTCTCAAGTTTGGTGAGACAGAATGCTAACTCAACACATCAGGCACAGCAAATGTATTACTCACAGATAGACAGCAAGAGGAAATAGAAACCTAAAGTCCATGGCAAGCTTGTCCCCCAGGTCTCAGGGAGGCTGCCCAGGGTAAGAAGTGTCTTGTCTGCGTATGCCCACTTCACATGGTAGCTGAGGGACACCAGAGACATTCTGCCCTGGGTTTTATATCCTTGGCACAACCTTGCTTACTGAGCACAAGCAATGTAGGACATTTAGTTCTAGGAAGAAAAAGGATATAGCTTGGAATGTTCCAGATATTTCCTTATTATCTGAGGACATTTCATTATTGACATATCCTACATTTATTCCAAGAGCTGCAAGAGTCAGAGTAGGAAGAGCTGGGTTAACCAAGTCCATCTGGAAACCTGTCTTCCTGCAAAATATTGTTAGTGATTGTGTTTGAGAATATGTGTATGTGTGTGTTTGTGTTCCTTATTCAGTAATCTTAGGCTAAAGTTTTCAATTTCTGTCACTGTCAAATGGATACAAAAGAAAGAAAAGAACCCTACATAATCCTGTTGTCAACTAGCAGGGAGAGATAGGGGAGAGAGAGAGAAACAGAAAGCATGCACTATGCACTGAATTATTTTATGATTAAATAATTATACTGGTTAATTCTATGTGGTGACTTTGACACATTTTATGGCTATTTTGTCAGTTTCTGGATATCATAGAACTATTCACCGTTAGCTTGTCATAATCAACCTTCCTCTTCCTACCCAGTAGCCCATGAAAAAGTTTAATTTGATATAGAGTATGTTATCTTTTTGAGTGATTTCTAGGGCAGAGGAGCCACGGCTGTACAGAGGAGTAGGAAATATTAAATGGGGGCTATCTTAGGTGGATATAGAGTTGTGATGAATAAGTGTAGTATGCTATGAGAAAGAGAGGTATAACCTGTAATAAATGCATAATGAAATACAATGATGATGGTACCAATGTGGGCTTTGTGACTCTGAGTATCTCAGTATTGACTGAGCTTCGAACAAGTCCTAAGTAATTTGTAGTACTGTTAAAAGCTAGAACCTTTTTTTCAAGAATTGATTAAATGATTACTTAAATGAAAAGATGATTATTTAAATTTTAAAATTTAAATAGGTATAAATCAATTGCATATGTTTTTCCTAAATTGGCCTGGCATTCTGCAAAGGGCAAAAGTCAGCTTAACCATGAATGCATGTAAATAAGGGAAGAAACTAGAAACAAATCCTGGGTTCAAGTGATTCTCCTGCCTTAGCCTCCCAAGTAGCTGGGACTACAGGCACGTGCCACCACACCCAACAGTGTATTAGTTCTGCTAATTCTCCTCCCTGTCTTCCAGAATATGCCCAGGATGATTACTATTTTGAGTAAGGGTCCCTGTTTTTTGGTTTTGTTTTTGTTTTGAGATAGTCTCTGTCACCTAGTCTGGAGTGCAGTGGTGGGATCCCAGCTCACTGCAACCTCCACCTCCTGGTTTCAAGCAATTCTCCCGCCTCAGCCTCCCAAGGAGCTAGGATTACAGGCACCCACCATCATTCCTGGCTAATTTTTTTTTTTTTTTTGTAGAGATGGGGTTTTACCATGTTGGCCAGGCTAGTCTTGAACTCCTGACCTTAGGTAATCTGCCTGCTTCGACCTCCCAAAGTGTTGGGTTTACAGGCTTGAGCCACTGTGCTCGGCCAGGGTCCTTATTTTTAATTGCAGAGAAACCTAAGCTTGGCTTCAGTAGTTAATCAGAGTTCAGGTCTTTTAAAGATTTCTCACCACCTGTAGATTAAGAAGAGTCACATCATGCTTTCCACTGATTAGAGATCAAAGATGAGTTCTCTTTATTTTTGTGGAGCACATATTCTTTGGCAATCTGAGAACAAACTCTGAAGTTATGTATGCAACTGCTGCCCTGAGTATTTTCTTGAACATTGTTTTTTTAGATCTGCCTGGGAAACTCTCCCCCATGTTTGAGTGAGAGAGAGATGGGGTGAAATTTATCTACCTTGACTATGGCAGGAAGAGTCAGTTCTCAACTGGGGACAGAATCAACAGGATTTTTCATGGGCAGAGACATTGACTGTGTAATATCTGAGTGGCTTTCTTATTTATGACTACTAAGATCTTCCTTTCCACACTGACAGTCTTGCAGGCTATACATGTGTAATTGTTTCAGGACTTCTTTCCTCAAACTCTCTTTCAGAACCTATTACTCTTACGTGAGATGATTTGTTTAGACTTGGTTATCAGGTTTTTCAGCCCATGCTGTTATTCTTTGCTGTCAGATTGCTTACTGTCAGAGCAGAAACAAGAGCTTAAGGTTTATTGCAGTTATAACCAATTAGGTAGGGTTAGCCACTCTTACATACTGTCATAGATCTTAACAAAACGTGGTTGGGCTTTAATTATACAGAAAATTCCATCTGTGTGTAACACCACCTTCTCTGGTAATATAAAATAAGTGTGTTTCCTGAAATCAGTAGTATCTTTTAAATTATGTGTGGTTTAGCAAAAGCAACCTTTAGTTGATTCATTAAACTATACCCATTGTTGAAAATTTATATTAGCAACCAGAATTGCCTTTCCAGAAATACCCCTAAGGAACTCCATGGGCTGTTTCAACAAACAGTCATTGTTTAAGGGAGCTCTCGCAAGACAAGATGTGGCATTTCAAATTAAGTATTTTCAATGCAGCAGGTCACCAAAAGCTGGGCTTGACATCTGCTTCTCTACCTGCAGATCTCCCTGCATCTTTACTTTCACTGGCCTGTTTGCTTTTGTTCAATATAACTATGAAAGCTCAGACATTCCCGGCATCTGAACTTGCTTTTCTACTACCAAGGTTCCACTTTATAAAAAGTATTTCCTCTGTTTTAAGGACCTTAATTAAAAGAGATCTAAGTAGCTGAGGGATTACTACAGGATCCCCCTTATGAAAACAGAGTAAGTCAAGTTATATGGGTTCAAATCTTAAAATAATGAAATTTCTTGCCCTTGGAGGATTAGATAATCTCACATATCAGATAGCTCAATGAGGAGATGAAAATCTTTTAAGAAGTATATAAATTCTTTTATAACTCTTCTGGAGTTGCAGACTGTTGTCCAGCATCACCAGCCACTGTTTCTGCTGTGACACATGTGACAGATGACATTCATATGCTCAACACACCCAAAGGCATACCCAGATTTCCAAAAAACACCACAATGTTTATAGTAAAGTCAGGCACTGCAATAATTCATAGTCAATGTAATTATTAAAGTGGCATCAGTATCTGTTGTTCCCTGTGGGCACCTCAGAAAGGCTGGATGTTAAGCATAAATGATTAATTTCATTCTAGCTGTACCTCCACCCCCATTTTCTATCACTCTGGAAAGAGCATGAGATTTCAATGAATGGTAGTGACATAACTAAAGATACAATTTTATATAATTCAAAATCAGATATAATTCTAAATTATATTTATTTTCTAAATTTCCAGACTTTAATATTTTATGATAAGTATGGAATGACTTTCAGCCACATACCTCACAACCCAGTAAGTCAAATGACCATTGATTTGGAATCTTATGAGCTGGGACTGGGCATACAAATCTGCCATATAATCCTCGGTGTTGTAGCAAACTCTTGGAGATTCAGTATTTGCATCTCCTGAAAACTGAGATGCAGACCTTGACATCACTGAGGATTAAATGAGGTATTTTTTACTCATACATTTGTATTAAATATGCTAATGTTTGTATATTATTTGGTGCTTCATGATGACACATACACACCCTGTGTGTGTGCTTTTATTTGATATTCTTGGAACCTCTGTGAGACACATGGCAAGTATTCATCTACTTGGTAGATAAAAGAACAAACTAAGGCTATGGTGCTAAATTATTTTGTAAGGCCTGTCTTTTTCCTATTCCAGCTTGAATATACCCAAATAGTCCTTATCTCTAGCACTTAATACTTTTTGTTTTTAAAAATCTCCATTGTGTAGTAACATATGCTCTATAGTCCTTATCTCTAGCACTTAATACTTTTTGTTTTTAAAAATCTCCATTGTATAGTAACATATGCTCTTATAAACTCACATTCTTAAGGATATTCAGAGAATTTTTAGAGCATCAGAAGTTATTACTATCTTCCTGTGATATCCACTATTAAAATGAATCACTATGGAGGTAGAGAAAATAATTTATAATAGGAGATTGGATTTGAATTCAGAAGAAGAAAAGATATAGGAATACATATACTTTTCTATATGTAGGGAAAGGCTAATAATTAAGACTCAGAGGAATCACTCCCAGGGCCAGTTTTGACACTTTTATAAATAGTCTAGATGAGGGAATTCACACTAAAATATCTCCTAAAAGCAGACTCTGATAAATGATTGACCTGACTTACTTTGCTGACAGCTTCATCTTTCCTAAGGTAGGAGATGTTATGGAAGAATTGTAATTCGGGGCTTAATTCTAATCTCAAAGGAAAGCTGGCTAGAGATGTGGTAGGGAAATTCATAAGACATATCTTGATTTTAGGTTTCTGTCAAGCCACCAAATCTGGTGGAGAAGATGAAAATATGGGTTGGGTTATAGTAAAAGAGGTATAATAATAACTTGCAAATTATCTTGAATCTGGAAAGAGGTCTCAAAGTATTTAACCTTAACAAGGCATGACCCTGCTCAAGATTTGTATCTGTTATTAACTATGTCATAGAAGTAACTTATCCATTATAAATAATAATGTGACAAGAGGTGAATATCAATAATGCATTAAAAAGAGAATGAAGACTTAAAACAATCCTGACAGGCTAAACTCTTGGCCAAAATCAAGATGATAAAGTTGCAAGTCCTGATGATAGTTTTTGTTGTTGTTTAAACGACACCTCATGGTGTTAATGAGCTGATAAATTAGTTTAATCCTCCTGGAGGGAAATTAGGAAATAAACAACTAAACCTCTAAAATATTCATAACCTTTAAACTTGGTATTCTTTCAGAGAGAATTAGTTGAAGAAAATAATCCAGAAAATATCTATTTACAGAAAAAACAAAACAAAATCATGAATAGTCAGTTGTTCAAATTATACCCCAGCCATAAGGCAATACTATACATCCATTAAAAATACATGATATTTCCCTATTTATATGAGACTATATCAATGATAAAGCAGTTAAAAAGACTGTGGAAGAATATTATATACTTTATTTTTACAAAATAAGTGTTATACTTGTATAGATATGCAAATACCTGAAAAGAAAATGTGCAAAGGGCTATCTAGGAGAGTGTCTGTGGTTTCTCTGGTTGATAATTTTAGGAATAAAATTTTCTTCTTTATGTATGTCTTCTAATTTTCCATCACATATATGTATTAATTTTATGATAAAAATGTTATCCTGAAAATAAAAGATTAAGGGGCCTGCCATTTAAAATGAAAACATTTTTCTGGTTATTTGGAGGACAAAATAGCAATGTAGTAGCTAATAAAAAGGGCTGTAACTTAGGTTGCATAAATAACAATAGCGTTTTAATGGGGGTGAGGAATGGAGGGATGCCACAGAGCTGTAAACCCGCATGGTCCTGTGATACTGCATTACAGGAACTACACTTAAATAACAACTGCAACAATATTTGTCATTCATGAGGTGGCAACTTGCCATATAAATGAAAGTTGTAATAACTCAAGATGTTTTTCCCACAGAATTGACGAATTGGAGACCTAGGTACAATGAGCCAGGCTAACTGTGTTCAACTACCTGAAGGATAACAGAATGAAAGATATTTTGATCATCTCTAAACAAAACCTTAAATAAAACACCTGAGTAAATGGGAAGAAGATTCAGAGAGTAAAATATTCAGAAGGATTTCCTAATGTTTAGAAAACTGTGTGGCGGGCTATAGTGGAACTAAATTCATTCCCCTTCTTAGGCCTGTTACTTTGGTTTCTCTCTGATGCAAGTGATTGAAAATCTTGCTTAAAACTATGTAAACCAAAAAGGAGATGTATTGGCTGAGAAGTGGTGGGCTTAATTAAGCTTTAGTTTTGCAGAGGCTGCATGCAGGGCTCTGATGATGCTCACAAAATTCATTTCCCCTCCTTTCTTGTGGTTTCATCGTGACAGCAGCTTGGTTTCATGATAGCCAAATGGCTACAGCCGTCTAGATTTCCCACCCTGTATCTCCTGTCCGAGGAAAGACCTCTCTTATTCATAGTAAAATGAAAATTCCAAACCTGATTTGCCTTACTTGTAATTGGCCTCCATTCCCACTCCTGAGCCAATTATGATGGTCAGCTGGGTATGGGAATAGTTGTTTCATTACAAAATTCAGCCAGGGCCTACCCTTCCCCCAGCTGAAAATAGGGTCAAACTCAGGCAAATTGCCTGGATGACAGTGTGGATGGGTTGTTTCTAAAAGATAATTCTGGCTAGTCTTCTATCAGGAAAAGGGACGTCTAGACAATGGGCTGCAAAAAGACAGATGTCTATTAAAACTAAAATGAGAAACGTAACTGGGTGATTTCTTAGGTTCTTCCCAATGCCAAGATCCTATGAGACTGCTATTCACCTTTGCAGTTGGCATTAAGGTTTGTGGGGAGTGATGTACAAAAGGAAACACAGAAGGAATTATTGACGAACTCTGGGAAGGTATGATCAGTACTCAATAAGATATAGGAAATTAGTTCTGTGGGCAAGAAAAGGCATTGATAGGGAGTCTGTTTAAAACATAAATACCCCTCCACATGAGGGTATTTAAAATTTATGAGATTTTAAATTTTGAAAAAATTGGGATGTCATGAGTTAATCTGACTCTCTTCCCCAAAGGACTCTCTGTTTTTACTTAACCAAGTATGCATTTTGTGTGGCTATAATGCAGTGTCTATGCATTTCTCTTGATGTAACCCCTCCTACTCCCTGACACACAACACCCATGCCTGGAAGTGTGCAAAAAAGAGAAACAAGAAGTCATCTCTCCAAAACAGACTCCTCCCCACCCCTGCACTTATACATATTCCAATGCTCCCCAAAATGTGATCAGTCGTAGGTTATTTAGGTTTGACAAATGTTTTTCAAAATTCATGTGATTCCTGGAAGGGTTAAGGCTCATTCACACTCAGAGTAAATTGCTTTAATGAGATAATCAGATCACCAGCTCCTGAGGGCTGCCAGCTCAGCAAAATTTCTTCTGCAAATTTGTGCTTTTGTTTTGAGATTAGGAGGGGGTAGGGAAGGCAAGAATTTGGGAGCAGATGGTGATTTGGGGTACACTTTGGACAGCCAATAGACCTTTTAAAGAAATGTAGGGAAAGGCAAAGGGAGAAAGAGAAACTCAGGAGTAATGGACTTAAAAAGGGGAATAGATGCTAACAAAAACAATTTTGCCTAGAATCCTGTCAACTGCTCCATGGACCAGCTGGAATTAATGAGCATCTCTGCTTCCCCAAGCCACTGCAGCTCCTCTAATGTCCTGTCATCCAATCCCCGCCCATTTTCCACTTAAGAAGCAAAAGGAAGTGAAGGAATAAATAGTCCGAGACAGAAAAATGTAAAAAGAGAATTTTTATTCATGTGCCTATCTCCTCTTTCCTTCTATTTCTAGTTCTATTTTACGTTTCAATCTCTGGGATTTGCCTTTTTTAGGATTACTACACTGCATACCCCAGGAACACCAAGGGCAATGCCCTTGTACAAAACCTTTGTTCATCTGCACTATATGTGGTTCTGGTTGATGAACCTTAAAAGAGAGGAAATGGAGCTAGGAAAGGTCTGAACAAGGGCAGATAAAATGATCAGAGGGATTTTTTAAAAGGGTGCTATATGAGAGCAGATTAAAATGATTACTTTCCTTCATGCTGACCTCTACAAAAATATAAAGGGCACAGATAAGGTAAACACAAACTGGATGGGTAGACCTTACAGTGCCATAGCCATGGGAAAGCCACAGAAGCTAGCGGGTAGAGAGGTGTGTAGATGGTAGCTGCTACATTGCAGAGATTATATTTATGCATTTCTCTACTCTTAAGTAGCAAAAACCAAGGGAAGTTAAACAGGTTTTGTTAACATTACAACTGAAAATCATACAATGAGTTATCAAAAATAAGCCAGATGATGGTTTCCAGTGCTTATTAACTGTTGCTGTGGATAATTTAAAATAATATTCTTCAAATCTATCAGCAGATCAGACTCACCTGGGGGTACTTTAAAACTGTACATAGATTTCCACAGCTCCAACTAAGACTTAAAAATATCTAGGAATAAGACCTCAGTATATATGTATATTTTAAAAGATTCTCCAACTGACTCTCATATGCATAGGATTTGGGAATACAGTTCAGTGGATGACTCTGCTACCCCAGAAGGCAGCACTAATGTAATGGGAAAGTATCATGGCTTGTGGAATCGGGAAGAACTGGATTTAAATTCTGCCCCTGCTGCTTCTCTGGATGTGACTTGGACAAGTTACCTACCCTCTCTGAGCCTGAATCCATCTTACAGGGTGGTATATAGACTTTCTGGGGCATATTGGTGCTGAGTAGATGTTGACCTGTGCAGTCCCACTTCAACCTCCAACAGGTCTTGTGAGTCATTGAACACAGAAGCCTGTGCTAGTGAGACTATGGATGTAAGCACATGGATAGTTCTTAGTACATCTAAGTGTTTGTCTCTGAGAGGGAGAGAAGACTGTTTTATAGAAAAGTGTGAACGTAGGTATGTTGTTTTTTTCTCTCTATCCTAGCTCTTCTGTGCGCAGGTAGAAAAGTGAAAGAAGAAACATGTCTTTCAGAACTATCAGGTTTAACTACTGGATTCATGGTGTTTTCAGCTCATTTGTCAATATTTTAGGTTTTTGGCTCCTGTTGAGGCCTTTACCTTTCTACGATTAGTTTATTGATACTTCTGTGAAGTTGAAACTAAAGGCAAAAACAAACCAGTGGGGATCTGAAAATGTGTGTGAACACCTGTTGGGCTGGGGTGTACACTCAAACAGCTGTTGAGGAAACAGAAGATTCACCACCAAGTTGCAGTTCAGATCTAGAGAAATGAACAGAGAACAGAAAACTAGTGTATGGGAGGGAACAGTCAAGAAAGGGATGCCTTCAAGAGGCAGGTGCAAATAAGGCAAACGCAGGTGTGCCAGGCTTCTGTGGAGCTGGCTGGAGAGGAACGGGAGGCAATGTGAGACAGTGGGAGGAGACATGCTGGATCTGGCTTTAGAGCCCCATGGGCTCCATGGCTGCTGCTGGGCCTTAGGACACACAGCTGTTTTCAAATTCTGTTACCTTGAACGGAAACACAGACTTGTAGGGAGAGAGATCTGTTTTGCATGGTGAGCAGGAAGGAATGGGGAGGCAGTGAATCTGTGTTACTGAAACTTCCCCAGCGCCACTCCAGAGAATAGTGTGTCCATTTTCCTGACCCTGTCTTCTCCCAGGATCTCATCTCATGAGATCTTCCTCTCATCTCATTTGGAACCTCTCAGGGATTCTATTCAGCAATCGCTATTGTGTACCCATTTCAGTCCCAGACCCAGGAACACTCGAAACTCAGGTCAAAAAGTACTAAGTAACCACATTCCAGATTCCAAGAGCCACCATGAATGATGATCAGACATCTCCCCAAGAAATTTACTGAAAGGATGCTCTCTGAGACAAGCAAAATCAATTCATTGCCCACTTCGCTTCTGATACCTCCAACCTACACACACAGACACAGACAAACACAAACACACATCATTATAAGAAGAGGATTGAGACTCACAGGTGAGGGGAAATGATCAAAATTTAGAAAGCACAGATTCATATATTCTGCAGTTGGTTGAGATTTGGCCAGCTATCCCACTGATCTGACTCTTTACAACCTGAAATAGAAATATTTGGAAGGAGACAGCAAGACTGTGAGATAACCTCAAAGTGGCTCCTGCTCTCCTACTATTTGGCATCTGCTACAGACTGAATGTTTGTTTTCTCCCCTACCCTTACCAAATTCATCTGTTGAAATCCTAACTGCCAAGGTGATGACAATTTGGAAGCGGGGCCTTTGGTAGGTGATTAGATCAGGAGGGCTCTGCCCTCATAGGATTAGTGCTCTTATATAAGAAACCCCAGAGAGCTCTTCTTTCCTTTTGCCATGTAAAGTCATAGTGGCAAGACTGCGGTCTATGAACCAGGAAGTGGGGCCTCATCAGACACTGAATCAAATGGCATCTTGATCTCTGACTCCCAGCCTTGAAAGTTGTGAGAAAGAAATGTTTGATGTTTCAGCTTGGTGTTTAAGCCACCCAGTTTGATGCATTTTTGTTACATCAGCACAAACAGATAAAGAAAATGTGGCATTCATACGTGAGTTTCCTGTATGTTTCCAGGACACACTGTGGAGAAGGTAGGCTTATTACTGACACTCCACCTAAAGTCCTGGTGAGAAGACTCCACACAAAGGGGCTGTATCCAAATGCCTGGTGGTGGGAAATAAAGACAATGAACGTATTTGAATCAGAGCTTTATTTCTCATCTCAGAGAACCAGATAATAGGGAGACACCCCAGGATTGCCCAAAGTACATATACAGGTGTTCCATAAGAATATCAGCTTTTTGGTCACTTGCTACACTGTAGAGTTTTGACGACAAGTGGCACTGGCCAATCAATTAATAAGTAAAATAATGACCAGAAACAGGATGACACCCTCACCCCCAAGAGACATGTAATCCAAGTAGTCTTCCATATACGTCTGAAGAAGAGTCGGAAAAGAAAGGGAGAAACAGGAGTGAAAAAATATATGTGGTCTCCTCTTTTCCCCTGCTTATTTAAACACCTACCAGAGCCACAGGGACTAACTTGTGTTAGGAGCTGGGAAAGACAATTTTGAATTGAGTTTGAGGCTGACATTTTGAAATGAAATCAGTGGCAACCTATCTGCCAGAAGTAGACTGTTTCATTAAATGCAAGTGACTGAGCACTTCGAATTGAGACTAGTTATTAAGCCAAAGTTTCATTTCAGGGAGATGAAGCATATTTAGAGGGCCAAAACTGAAAAAAAAAAAAAGTGAAATCATTTCCCATGTATATCTCAACTCATTGAGATTCCTTAACTAAACAGTTTACACAAAAAGGAACCAGACCCAGTGCTGGTCCTCAGGGATGCTACATCTCAACATGGGATATAAGACATTGCAAAAACATAAGGCAGAACTCGAGTTCCACATGGAAGCTTTGGAAAGCCTTGAGGACTTGACAGAAGAATGCTTAGCACCATCTGGGGGCTTTCCTGAAGAGCTAGCATTCAAGATGGGCTGAGCAAGGGCTGGCTTTCATCAAAGTGGACTTCAGTGTGTTAGAAAGAGAAAGCAGTTTTGATAAACAGAAGAGCCTGCCTGAGTGGAAGTCTGGATTTGGGAAATGCAGCATGTGTTTGAAACACAGTGTCTGATTTGATTAGCCGAGGGCAGTGGTGAGAGACAAGGTCTAAGGGGAAGGTGCAGGTGGGGGAACGCTTAAGTAGTGTATACTTAGTTTGGAAAAGATGTGAAAGGTGCTTTATCATCTGTCCTCTGTTCTGGAAAAAAGACTCTAGCTCTGTTTTACTTTAATTCTTCACAATTTTATGAGAGATATATAGATATGTTCTTAATGTAGGAATTAGAATATTTGAGAGAAAGACAAACCCCCTTTACCAGCATTGTAGATTGACTTTTTCTCTCTCTGTCTCTCCTCTGTGTTTTGCGTGTGTGTGTATATACATATATATACACACACATTCATATATGTATGTGTATACATATATGCCCAGTATATATCCAAAGTAGAGTACGATGTGTTAAGATATTGTTATTTTTCTCTGGTGTAGCTTTTTGGTATGATTAAATTTGTCATTTTTATATCAAATTATTTTTTGACATATACTGTTTAAAGTAGACCAAAGAAAATAAAGCATATTGTTAAGAGCCTGGATTTATTGTCCATGAGATCTTAAACAAATTATTAATATTTCTGTTCCCCAGTTCTTCATCTGTAAAACTGGGATACAATAGGTTTGTGTTCTACTTTTTGTATACTCCCAGCTTTGTTGTGATAATTAGTTAAGATGCATAAACCATTTAAAAGAGATTCTGACATCTTGCAAAAGCTATATAAGTATTACAAATAGATCAGGTTGATTATTTATTTAACTGCTGCAGTAAATTGTAACATGAATATACCGTATTTTATTTAGCAATATCCTCATTGATTGACATCTAGATTCTTAATTTTGTGTTATTGTAAATAATCCTGCAATAAATATTTCATGAATTTATAACACGTTTTTAGAACATGTGTTAGAATTGGTATGGCAAATACTATTATTGTAATAAATGCTCTTAAAATCACATTGATGCTAAGAATTTAATGTAATTTCTTTCCTATTTAAACACTTGAGATCATTTTTCCCATCTCTGAAATGACTTGAGAGAAACTGTATCCCAAAGATTTAATGAGGTTATGTCCCTTTTAACTGTCAAGAGCTTCCCATTCTCTACACTGATATTCTTTTGAATTGTTGATAATTAATCAGGAACATCAGTGGTGAAATGTCACATAGATATCACTCCAGCCCTTCGATCTGTAGCTTTAAGGAGAGATTTTTCTCCCTGTCTGCTGGCCCTGTCATTGCCAGGTTTCCCTCTTATTAACCTTGAAGTCACATGGAACAGCCTCTCCTGTGATTTCATCATATCTCCCATCTGAAGAGATGCTATCACACTCCAAAAAATAAATTAAAAGGACCATATCACCCCCACACAGAGGCAGGTCACAAGTTTAATATTTTTTTCCCCCAGTAGGACTTCCTGCCCCACCTGTCACAGACAAGCCCTCCCAGACTTTGCGGTGGGTCTAATAGCACATCCTAGTTTGCCTAGACCATTTGATCATTTTAATTTTAAAAGTATTTATGAAGTTCTTTTCTTCTGTTGAAGCTAGTCTTCTCTGGGCTTTTTGGAAAAGGAACTATCTGCTTCCTTAAACCTTCTCTTAAATTTCACAATAGTGATCTTGAATAATAAACAAAGGTAAAACACATTTTTATAAAAGATTTCTGCCATCTCTGTAAACTGTACAAAATAGAAAGGACTCTTTGTCAGGTATATGTGAAAATATATCCCATTCACAGCTTTTCTTGAATTTAACACAATTGTCCACATATAGATCTGACCATCAGCAAAATGGTGAAGGCTGTAAAGTTTGACTTCAGCCTCTTGAGTTTTCTTTTAAATATCAAAAAACTCCCTGGCTGCTTTGGGTTATGGACGTTCCTCTGTTTTCTATAATCTTTTCAACTAAATGACTGTGCTCGCTACACTACTGGAAATATTAGAGTAATGAAGCAGTAGCAGAATTTCTAGAAAAAAGCAATAATTAGCCAGAGGGTAGTGGTGAAGACACAGAAGTCAGAGCATGACCTTGGTGTGGGAGGGAGAGTTCATTTGAGTGATAAAGTGGATCAATTGTCAGCAAGAGACATTAAAGTAAATGAAACGTCTTGTTTTATTTCCGAAGCATCAGAGGCTCCATTTGCACAAAGCTGAGGGTCAAAGCAGTCTGAGTAACAGCCTTCAAGATGGGATTGTGGAAAATGCAAATTAGAAGCTTCCAAGCTTGGGTCAGAATTGAATCAGAACTGAGATCAGGCAGGTATCCAGTCTGTAAGGGGCAAATCTCTGGAATATTTAAGGGTCAGACTGGAGAGCAGGAAGATTGGTTGTGATGTGGCGAGGTATGATGGCAAGGTTTCTTTGTTTTCTTTTATTTTTTACAAGACAGAGTCTTGCTCTGTTGCTCAAGCTGGAGTGCAGTGGTGTGATCTCTACTCACTGCAACCTCCACCTCCCGAGTTCAAGGAATTCTGCCTCAGCCCCCTGAGAAGCTAGGATTACAGGTGCACACCACCACGCCTGACTAATTTTTGTATTTTTAGCCGAGACAGAGTTTTACCATATTGGCCAGGATGGTCTTGAACTCCTGAACTTGTGATCCACCTGCCTTGGCCTTCCAAAGTGCTGGGATTACACGCAGTAGCCACCAGGCCCCGCCTTTTTTTTTTTAATTGAACAAGGAAGGGAGTTCTCTTTTACTCAATTTTATCAAATTATTGAGTCTATGATTTCCTAGAAAATTAAAGACAGAACTTTCATCCTTAGCCCTTCCTGGTCACAGGCATTCCTAGTGCAGCTCTTTTTGCAATGTTGTTTTTGGCAAGCTCTGGCCTTTTCTAAAGGCCTGGATGCCCCCTCAGAGACATTATTTAGTCCTGAACACACAGCCACCACCCCCACCCTCCCTTAAGAACTATACCTGATTTAGTCATCAGGGTTCCCAGGGAGAAAGTCATAAATGACAGTACTCTAAAAGACTGGACTTACTGGAGGCTCCAGAGGTCTAGTTCTCTGACTTCCTGAGAGTGGAAGGGCTTTTGTCACCAGCTTCTTTCTGCCTTATCATGATTTTGTCCCAAACGTCTTTCTGTGTCAGTTGTATTTCAACACACCCCTCACTTCCCTCATGCTTACTCAACTTCAAGACAAACCTTGTTCTTTCAACTCTTTTCCACCACTATTAGGTACATATTTTGCATTTTCAGGCACATTTTGACTTTGTTTTAAATAACACTAATTTTTAAAACAACTGTCTTCCATTCTTGACATCTCAGAACATTTATGGTTTTTATATTATTTCTGCCTTTATTTATGAAGCTCCTGACAAAAGGAAAAATTAGAATTCATTTTCCACTTAATAAAAGTATCTAAACCAACTTGTATCCCAATTAAAATGAAAAGGATGCCGGTTTATTTGAAAAATGGAAAAGTAAGCTGTGAGGGCATCATAGACAAATTTTAAGATTAAGTGTTTATAAAAATACCTGCAGAGTAGGTTTTGACCCACGAATCAACATTTTAGTCATCACCCCAGGTAATTTTGACATGGGTAGTACCTGGATGACACTTTGTGAAATATCACATTTACTACTATTACATAGATGTTGTCTAGATCACCAGGTATTTAAGCTAATTTGCTCTTTTCCAAAAGGCAGTGCAAAGGGAGTTTAAGATGAGCCATAATGCTATGAAACGTTCTTTAAAGTAAATTTCACAGGAGATTCTTGACATTATATTTAACCAGATGTAGAAGGATACCAGACACTGAAGTCTGAAAGAACTGAGCTCTAAATTTCATCTCTTGTAATAGTTTTATGTGTCACTTAGTGCATCATTTAATTCATTTTATTTATTTTATTTATTTAATTTTTATTTTTGGAGACAAAGTCTCGTTCTATCCCCCAGGCTAGAGTGCCTCGGCTCACTACAACTCCTGCCTCTTGGGTTCAAGTGATTCTCATGTCACAGCTTCCCAAGTATATGGGATTATAGGTACCTGCCACCATGCCTGGCTAATTTTTGTATTTTTAATAGAGATGGGGTTTCGCCATGTTGTCCAGCCTGGTCTTGATCGCCTGACCTCAGGTTATCTGCCTTGGCCTCCCAAAGTGCTGGGATTGCAGGCATGAGCCACTGCACCCAGCCCCCTTAATTCATTTTAGAGTCTATTTCTTCATCTATAAAATGATTATTATGAAATTATTTATCCCAAAGTGTTGCTGATAAGATAAAATGCATTAATATGTGGAAATAGCACAATTTCTAGCACATCATAGGATTTCCTCAAATAGTATCCACACCAACCTTTGTTGTTTGCTTTCTATTTTCTATAGTGCAGGCATAACTTTGAGTACGTATATGCAAACTTGTGTGCACATACACACAGATATCCATACACAGAGAGAGAAAGAGACAGAGGGACAGAGACAGAAACAGATACAGAGAGCTTGACAGGGACTTTTGCTTTTGGAAGACCTCTAGCCTCAAAGGTTGCATAACTAATCTTACCAGGAAGAAATTCTAGGTAACTATTTTAGGTATGTAAAGAACATAAATGTGCATGAGTCTAATCTGAGGGGAAAAATAGCTAGTACTAGGTGTGAATTCTATTTCTGTAATGAATGCTTCTATCTTTTGATCCATCCTCTCAGTAAGTAAGGGATTCCTTCTCATTGATACTTCTTCAAAAGGCATCCTGTGACTGCCTATGCTGCACCACAGAATTGCTCATGAATGAATATACAGAGCACTTCTAAACAATAAAAGGAAATAAAAAATATTCTCATGTAGTCCTAAGAATATGTCTTTGGGACAGTCCAAGACATGAATACTACTATTCTGCTAAACTCTTGAGAAATCTCTGTTTGGCTCAGTGTTCCACAATGTTGTTTGACCTTATGACTGGTAATAGATAAAAACGTGGGCATGGAGTTGGTTAGCAAAGTTGAGGTGGTGTAAAGTGGTCTGCTAAATGACCTGAAATAGACTTATGTGAATTCCTTTTGCTTTGTTTAATTTTATGCAATTTAAGTAGCAAATTAAAAAAATCATGTAGAATTTGGACCATCAGAATTCATGTGAGAAAGATGACTGTAAACTGAAAAGTATCTTGAGACTGACCTGTATAGTCTGAAGCCCTGCAGGAAGTATGTTTTAAGGTCAGCCTTTGTCTTCATACTATAAGGGTGGCAAGAATAAATTTCTGTTCACATCTTTGAAGCTGATCCTTTTCCACTTTATTCTCACGTAAATACTCTCAGGGCCTTTTAAGACAGCATAGTAGGCATATATGTGTGGTTTTCAGCAGGACAAGAGTGCAGTCAACTATTGGTTTCTTATTTTATTCCCCTTCCAAATAGTCTGCAAGCTAAACATAATCTCATCATTCAATTCAGCATTTGTGCTTGTAGGTATTTATCTAACTGATTTGAAAACTTATGTCCACACAAAAACCTTCATGTGAATGTTTATATCAGCTTTATTGTAATCTCCAAGAACCGTAAGCAACCAAGATGTCCTTCAATAACTGAATGAATGAACAAACTGTGCTTAGATCCATACCATTATTCAATGATTTTTCAAAATGAGTGATCAAGCCATGAAAAGACATAGCAAAGCCTTAAATGCGTATCGCTAGGTGAAGGGAGTCAATCTGAAAAGGCTATATACTAGATTATTCCATTTACTTAATACTCTAGAAAAAATTGAGCTTTAGAGATGATAAATAGATCAGTGGTAGCTGGGGTTTGTTGAAGGAGGACAGTTGTATAGGTGAAGGTGAAAAACGGGATGTTGTAAGGTGGGGAAACAATTTTGTATGATAGTGTAGTGTTAGATACAGGACAATATGGATTTATCCAAACCCATAAAATTTTACTACCCAAAGAGTAAACACAGTAAAAGCAATCTAGGAGGTCAGGTGATTCTAGGCAGTAATACAGACTATGACAAAGAGTTGACCGTATTGAAAATGTATGAAAAATCTAACTTAAGTAGATGGGCGGAAAGGGACCAATCTAAGTAACTTCAGGAATTAGTGTACAATATGAGATTAATTGCAAAAGGAACTGTAAACACTATAACCCAGTTGGCAAAGTTTTCTCCGTGGTGATACAGGCCAGCAATTCTGAAACCATTTACATATCTACTGGAATTGCACAGTTAAATAAATTAATATAGCAGATAGCATCAGCTAGGTTTTTCACTGTTGGAGTTGTAGAGTACAGATAAGCAACATAAAGGGAGGCCAGAATGACCCATGTAGTACAGGTCGACAGTTGGAAACATCAATATGAACTCATATTTACTTTAATAGAGATGCATATACACAGATATATTTGTGGATATTTGTATGCACATCAGTTAGCATATATACATATGTTGTTGCTCTATCAGCTGAGTGGGCCTATAGGAAAGGCAAGCCAGTAGTAATAAAATATGCAGAATCCAGATGTTGGTTTCTAACACCATTCTCTAATAAAAGAGGCTAGGGCCCCTTGGAGAAATGGCTGATTCTAGGGCTGGGTCAGGGAATATATAGGATGAGCGTAGACCTAAAGACTCACACACAAACAAAACAAAATAAACAATTTTAAAAATGTAAAACCCTCCACAATGATGGAGAAATGTCAAAGGAATACAGGAGCCAACTGGAAGAGCTCCTAATACCCAAAGCTAGAAGGATTCGAGCCACAAAATGAATAATGTAGTGTTGGATTACAACCCAGAGAATAAGTATCTGTGAATTCATACTGATATAAATAAATGATTAAATAAATAAATAATTAAATAGGAGAGAAGAACTAGTTCACAAATCTCCCATGCAGAAAATTTACAAATTATTTATAAGAATATTCCCCTCTCAAGAAGGTAGAGCATAAGTTTTTACCTTTTAAAGATGGCTGCATATTGTGACATTTTTTCAAAGATTACAGTATAGATAGAGGGAAAAACAGTAACTTCACAATGGAGAAACCTGACAGACACTGCGTCAGCCATGTGATGAAGGTCAACATCAAGTCATGGGTCATGTTGAAATATGTATTCTTGATATGATGACAATGGCACCTTACCTCTGTGGTCTTCCTCCCCCAAACTTAGAAAATCTCCCAAATAACCTCTGTTTAACCATAAGAAAATACAACAAAGAAACTTATATTGAAGGGCATTCCATAAAATACCTGACCCTTGTTCCTTAAAACTGTCAACAGAAACAAAAAAAGTCCAAAAAACTGTTACAGCATGAAAAGTCTAAGAAGACATGACTAAATGTAATATGGTATTCTAGATAACATCCTAGAACAGAAAAATGACATGAGGTAAATCTTAGGAAATCTAAATAAAATATGGATTAAACCAATGTTGATTGTGACAAAATGTGCCTTACTGTTATTGCACTGTTAATGCAAAATGTTAACAGTGGGAGGAATTGGGCACAAGTGAACTCTACTATCTTTGCAATGTTTTGGTAAATATAAAACTATCTAAAAATTAAAATTTCATTTTTTTAAATCTAAAATACAAAATAAATATGTGATTTTTATGTTTCAGTGGCTTATATGAGTTTTATGTAGTTTTCTTCAAGTATAATTTAGATGTAGAATTGAACATCTCTTCCTTATTCATGAATATCATTTTCATAATGGGAGAAAAGGAGGAAAGTCACAAGCTTAGAGATGGTGAACCTTAGATCCTACATTTCAAGTTAGAGGAAAAACACTGAATTCCTGAGTTACAGTGGCCAGTTATTTCTCTCAGGTTTCCTAACTAAAAATAGCTTCCCCTCATTTCCAGTGTCACTCATCCTGTCCTCTTTGTTATTCTTCTCATTTAATCCATTCAGATTATTGCAGTGAGGATGTTAAATTGAAAGTCCTAGACTGGCATCTTGTTTACACATAAGACAGGTAGAACTGTAAGGACCCCTGCGGTATGCACCATTCCCCTGGGTGCTTCAGCCTTGACCCACACAGGACGAGCTCTTAATGAGAATCAGTTTAAGCCTCCCTCGCTCATTCATCCCTGTCCTCTCTCCTGAGACTGCCAACAAGAGCAGCAATTAGGGCAATTGTGGTGGTGGTTGGCTGCCTTTCAAAATAGAAACGATCTCAAAATCTATGTAAGGGCTTGCCTTACTTTCAGCTTCCTTATAGATGGCAGAGACATTTGGTGACAATGCTGAGAATTACCCAGATTATCCGTGGAAGCCTGTAATAGTCCAATTACCAACACTTGTTTGCAGTCTTATTGTGAACTTTCTCTGAAACCAGAAAAGGATATGTTGCCACAGGTATAGAGGTGGTGGGTGAGACAAGAAAGGAAAAAGAAAACTGTTCTGAGAATGCAATTGTTTTCATCAGTGAGTCGACTCCAACAGATGAGGTGACTACCAGAGGCCCTGATGTGGGCTGTAATAACCTTTCCTATTGTGGGGAAATGGCTTTTCCACAGACTATGAAATCTCATAGCAAACTTGCGTCCATTATAAGTTTCCCATTATGTATTGACTTGTGGAAAACTTTGTTGATTTTTTGTTTTTGTAATAGACCCTATGTTTTCTCCTCATGAGTTAGATAATACCCATGCATTCTAGAAAGCTTTAAAAAAAGCTGAACACTAATGTGCTTATCTGTTACCTAGTTTAACACTTTGAATAGGTTTTTCTTGCTTTGCAATTAAGGAATAATGACCCAATTCAGATTTAACTGAAAAGTGAGGAAGCCCTTGTTAAACTGTTACAGGCTATTGTTAAAATTTCCATCCTTCAGGGAAGGAAAAAGAAATCAAAATTTATTTTCCCTCTGAGGATGTTTCTCCTTATCAATTCAAAAAAAGGATTATATAGATATCTATTAAATGCTTAATTTCCATAATAAAGTCGTAAGCGATGCTTTTTTTTCTTTTAAATAGTCATTAATATGCTGTTATTTGGAGTCTGTGCTTTTCTTACTTACCTTTAGCTGTCTGATCATAAATCAAGAGCTATGATTCATAGAGATAGGAAATGACTGACTTCTCAGCTTCGCTTAGAATTCTTCTGAACCCTTAATCCTAACCATCAGCTTCAGCAGTGAGAAAGGCACCATGGGACGAGACTTCTCTATTCTTTTTGCCAGACCTTTGTTTACATTCAAATTTCACCTCTCTTAAAAGTTTTAAAAATATTTCTTTTTTCTTATAGTCAGTATCATTTAAATTATAATATTAACATATATGAAGACCATCATTGCTATATTTTGGGAGTACTAGAAATTGTGCAATTATGTGCATAAACCATTTGCTCATCTCTTCTGGTTTAGAGCATCTGTGTTTCTTCATGACTGATCATTTCTACAGTTTCTAATTTTCATTTTGGAGAATTCTGTGCTCTAGACCATTCTACACAGTGGCAGCTTTATCACCTCAGATAAGATGATAATTTAAAGTTGAGGGTTTTTTCAATAAATCACTTGCAAGGAAGGCATAGGGTGTGTGTGTGTGTGTGTGTGTGTGTGTGTGTGTGTGTGTGTTAATGGAAGTGTTTATGTGCTAATCAAGATTGTGTTAATCAACTCATATCTCTTTGATTGTTCCCATTAGGCCTCTTGCAGCTTCTTAGCGCTCTGCTGGCCCAGGATCCCTCTGACTGCTGTGTCACTGCCCTTCAGAGTAGGAATGCGGATTGTAGTGAACCTGGATTTGTTTATATTCAAATGCATTGGTTGTTCAGGTAGAAAAGACCCCTTTGCCAAACGGTGAACTTTCATGATACGGATAAAGAAAAAATAGGATTTCACAGATCTTATGAATAGTATGCAGAACAAAAGATACTCAAAGATATCAAGTGTTAATCCCTGGAATTTGTTCATGTTACCTTATACAGAAAAGGAGTCATTTTGGCTGTAATTAAGTTACAGATCTTGAAAATGAGGAGATTACCTTGGATTAATCCAGTGAATCCTACATGCCATCACAAGTTCCAGTGTCTATTTTATAAGTGCCCTTATAAGACAGAGGCAATGAGTGGTAATATAGACACAGGAGGAGAAAGCCACGTGAAGGCAGAGGCAGCAATTGGAGTGGTGCAGCCACAAACCTAGGAATACCAGGGCAGCCACCAGGAACTGAGAATGAAAAGGAAAACATTCTCCTGCAAGTCCCCAGGGAGGGTGGCCCTGCTGGATCTGGACTCCTAGCTTCCAGAACTGTGAGGTAATACATTTCTATTGTTCCAAACCACCAGGTTTGTAGTAATTTGTTACAGCAGCCTCAGAAAACTAAAACAAACAAAAACAAAAACTTGTAGAACGTTATGTTTCATAAATATGACTCCTCATAGTCTTATTAAACTATGGAAATTCTTTAGGATCTTCATTAGCACGACTCTTGGGCATGACCACCCTCCCCTTCCCCTACAGCTGTACTGTTCAATACTGTAGCCACCCACCACATGTGGCTATTGAATAATTAAAATGTAGCTACTGGGACTTGAGGAATTGAATTTTTAATTTTATTCAATTTTAATTAACTTACATTTTTAAAACATATACTTTTTAAAACATATACTTCAGTTATTGGAAACTTTTAGAGTATGCTCAGAACAATTTAGGTATGTGAATTTACTTTCCCAGCTCTAAACTTTATGAAATATACATACACATCAAATATTTCCAAGAAAAATTTAGCATTGCCAAACGGAGATGTGCTTTACATGTAAACCACATACCAGATTTCAAAGACTTATGAAAAAATAATGTAAAATATTGTATTGATAATTTTATATTGATCACATGTTAAAATGGTAGTATTTTGACATATTTTATCTAAAAAAATATACTATTAAAATTATATTTCTTTGTAATTTTTAAAATGGGACTTCTAGAAAGTTTAAAAGTATCTCGCATTGTATTTATTTTGACAGTGCTGCCCTCTAATCTCCCTTCGGCATTACCCAGCAAACTGTTCCTAGGAAAAAATCTGATTTCTTGTACATTATAGACCAAAGCATTCCCCTAATCTGCCATTGTCTGGAGGACTATGAGCATATCTCACTCTTACAGTGGACCATATCTACACTCTTATGGATGGTATTCACCTTTTGGAATAAAAATGATCACCTATAGAAATGGAATTTAAAAATAACAATATTGCCTTCATTCATTATAGCATATGAAAGAAAAATAATCCAAGATTACATATCTGCTTCTTAAGTATTTTTATTTTTCTTCAACTTCTAAGTTCTGAGATACATGTGCAGGATGTGCAGGTTTGTTATATAGGTAAACATTAGATGTCTTTTTAAAGAAGAAAAGTTCTAGGTGATTGTTATTTGAGAATGTTTACAGTGTTTGGAAATTAGACACTCTGTCTTGAAGTTTCAAGAGCTGTAGCAAATATTTTCTGGGCCAATTTCTCTTATCTCTTGAGAGTTCTTTGTGTAACAGCAATATTTTTACTCTTGAAATGCTTTATGTGCCTCATTATTTTAAATAATTAAAAAATAACATGCTAGATACTTGTGCAAATAAACTTTATTTTGATTAAATTAATTGAAAATGTCATTTCATTTGAGTAATACAATAATATTCCTAATTTCTCTGTTATTACATTGAAAATAGTGTATGTTTACTGGTTTCAGGCATTTACCATAATGAACGATAAGTCAGTAGAACCAAAGATTATAAGTAAAAGATTTTTTTTATCTACTAATCTATGCTGGATTGATGTGGATCTGAAAGCTGTAAACAATAAACAACACCCGAGTGTGGCAAACTCCTATTTAGTATTTGGAAGTGGTCCAGTTTCGTTTTGCCTCTTTCTTCTCCTGATTCTTTAATTGAAACATGCTCTCCCATAGGCCACTTCCACATTGCTGTCACACTTACCTCAGTTTCTGTTGGCTTTAAAGGAGTCTTAAAAAAAAAGAACTCACTTAAATCACAAAAGTTACAGGAGCTGGAAATAATTTAATAGTCCCCTTATTTCACAGATGAGGAATTGTTTGGAGTCAAAGCCAAAACTAGAGGAAAAGATCTTCTGCCATCAAATCTAATTTTCTTTCTGCTAAATCATATGTTTCCACTAAAAATGACCTGAAAATACCTTGAATATTTCGTTTCTGTATGAGCTCCCACCCCCAAAGTATAGAATAAGAAATGAAAGGCCAGGACATATAAAAATTAGAATGATGGTAGTTGTTCTGACACCATTACATCTGTGGATGTCTCCTAAATTCACAAGGTGCTGTCCAATCGCTCACTCCTCCTACTTTACCTAGAATGTCTGCTAATAAAATAGGGTTATGTTTGTAAGGTAGGCACCCTAGACACGGGTGTTTCCTACAATTGTTGTAACTGTGTCCAATGTTATATATAAAGTTCCATGTAAAGTTTCCAAGAGGTGTATTAAATTCTGAGTCACATACGTAAGTGTTCTGGACTTGGGGATTAATATGCATACTTCAATGTTTTAAATTAAATGTATTATTTAATATGGCATTCAACTTTCAAAGCTAAATACTAGTTATTGCATTTTAAGAATTCAGACAATAGGAATATTTAAAGTGCAATTTGAAGAAAAATTAATACTATGGTCTATATCGGCACATCTTTAAACTTTTTTTAAACTTTTAAGTTCAGGAGTACAAGTGCAAGTTTGTTACACAGGTAAACTTGTGTCATGGGGTTTGTTGCACACAGTATTTCATCACCCAGGTATTAAGTGTAATACACATTAGTTAGTTCTCCTGATCCTCTTCCTCCTCCCACCCCCCACCTTCTGAAAGGCCCCATAGCGTGTTGTTCGCTTCTATGTGTCTATGTGTTCTCATCCTTTAGAACACTTTTAAAGTGCCATTTATTTAATATCTAAGTTTGCTTTTTAATGTTCATTCCTATAAACTTCAAACTTATATATGACAATCAAGATGTGCTTTTCTCTGCACCTTAAGTATTCCTCTTCTTATGACTAGGTTGTTAATTCTCATGTGGAGGCCTTAACACACTGGTTTTAGTAACTGACATAGGATAGTCAGTTACATGTGCATAGTCATGGTGACTCAGGAAAAGCACACACTGAAGGTGGGCATCATGGCTCCTAGTGCTGCTATGTAACATGTTGCATCCACTAGTCTCTTCTTGGTCTAGACTCTTCTCTGGGTTTTGTAGTCTGGAAAACTGTGTTCATTTAAGGATTGTCTACATCATGTAATTATTACGGGGATGACATAGGATAGTATATTCATGCGTATTATGAAACATATTAACTATGGGATAGTATATTCATGCATATTATGAAACATATTAACTATGAAGCACGAATAATTGTATTAGGTTACGTTAGGGACTCTATTCTGATAGGGTGTTGAAAATAATCATAAGAGGAAAGAGAATGGGGGATATAATGATATGAAATGCAGAAATAAATGATGGAGAAGACCAGGGACTTAGAATGAGTTAGACTCAAAGTCACAGCATTGATGTGGGAGTATTAATATTCCATAAAAAATTAAAGTTTTGGCGCATATCTGTAATTCCAGCACTTTGGGAGGTCAGGGTAAAAGGATCACTATAGATCAGAAGTTTGAGACCAACCTTTGCAACAAAGCAAGACTCTGCCTTTACAAAAAAATTAAAAAATTATCTGGGCATAGTGGTGTGCACCTGTAGTCCCAGCTTCTCAGAAGGCTGAGGTGGGAGGATCACTTGAACCCAGGAGTTCAAAGTTGCATTGAGCTATGATTTGATCATGTCACTGTACTCCAGCCTGCATGGCAGAGTGAGACTCTGTCTCAAAAAATAAATAAAATAAAATAACAATAACAAAAAAAACTTAGAGTTTTAGAAAATCCTGTATGGCTGAGAAAAATGTTAAAAAACTTTTTCAGATATGGCAGTAATAGATTTTGATAGAGAGATTGGGACAATGACAATAATTTTATTCTTATTATTGAAAACAGTAAGCTATAAGCATGCATTATAATTGCATAGTATTATTGATATTATTGTCAGGTGATATGTGTAGGACACTCAATTGTTGAACAAAGTTTGCATTCATTGGATAAGGGGTTCTTGTCCATGAAAATGGAGGGCTGCCTGTAATAGGTCATTCTGAGAAGCTGCTATTCCAATCATTTAAATGTGTTGGCACTAAATTGTTTTTATTTTTATGTGTAAGGTTAGGGTAGGGGTAGGGAAAAAAGGAAGAATTAATTAATTCCTTTAGTTGAAAAGTAGATATCCTGTGAAAAATATTTGTAAGAACTCATATATCTGCTTCTTTGAATCCTATACAGTTTAGTGGCTTTCAGACATATTTTTGTATTTTTATTGCTGTTATCATTAACTATGGATAGTATCTTCTTTTCTTAAAAAGTATTTCAGCTCATTTTCTATTACAGCCAGTTCCCTGTTTAGCCATTATGGCAGATGACCTCTGAAAGCAGCCCTAAATGGACACGTAAACATGATACGTGAATACAAGTAGTTCTGTCTGATATTTCCTTTGTACACAAAGTTTTCTCCGAAGCAATAGCTAAAGCTTTTTGCCCTTTTCAAACCCTCCAATCCTCAGGAGGTTATTTTCAGTGAAGTGATGAGAAGGAAGAGTTCAAATAGGATTGATTTAATAGAGCTATGATGTGAAAAATCTCGCAACATGTTGTCTGCCTGAAATGGCCAATCATGGAAGCATTAAAATCAGAGTGAGGAAGGAGTCGAAGGCATCCCAGAGAGGCACCCAAATTAAAGAATGACAGCACCTTGCCATTCCTGTGTGTAGAAATGAAAGTGTTAAAGAATGAGAAATAGCGAAAGAAACATTTGAAGCAGTCATCATCTGTGAGCTACAAACAGCTTCAGCCATGAATTTAGTGCAAGAAAATGTCCCCACTACTCTCTTCACCAATGACCCAAGAAATTAAAAGAAAACCTTCATATTTCTTTTGTGCATCTATCTACCTACTCCTGCCAAAGAATCCACTCTCTCTTTCTTACTTGTATTTTGTTCCTATCGTCACAAAATTTTATTCTCTTTAATATTTCAATAATGTAATTGGCTTGTTTCTCTTGTGCTATTCACTATTCTCAAAGACTATTATTCATTTACACACTCTTTAAAGCAGCCTATCAGGGCATGACAAATCTAGCCTGAGGGCAGAGGCTAAGTGATTCCTTCCAAAGAAGGATGGCAGTCATGGCAGCAAGCATATGGATTGCAGATCACTGAAATCAAATATGGAATAACTAAATAAAACGTTAGCAGTAAGTCCTGCTAGAATTGTGAGGGTGGGTAGTCCTGAATCTGTGGGTGGTTTCCTCTGTTCCAAGGTCACTTGGGTGTTAGTGACATGACATGCTTTCACAAAATATGCAGGAAATCGCTTTGCAAATCAGAATTCTAGCTAATACCTTTATCTATATGATCATAAATGTGTGCTTATGGGGGAGTGTGTGCACAAACTTAGGAGGTTTCTTTAAGCATTAAAAATATTAATAGGTATAATTCCATCCCTTAGAATGAACTAGATCTTTTCTGATGTCTAACATTTCAATTTATGTATACATATGGATACACTCTTTTTAAAGAAGATATAATACCCTGTACTTTGATTTATAACCTATTTTTACCATAATAGGTAGAGAAGTGCAGGAAGGAACCGGAGGAAACATATGTATATAGATCTTTTCAGAGTTTGTGACTGAAATGCTGGGATTCAGGTTGGAGGAAGAAGAGCAACTGAATAATCAGTGTTTTTAAGATGGTGAGAATGAATAGAACCTACAGAAACTGCGAACTGGGTTTTGATGACATGAGGGCTGCTTTTGCTGTAGCAGGAGGTAGAGGGGTCTGGAAGTTGGTGAGTTTACAAGCAGATCAAGTGATAAGAGAATGAATAGAGTCCATGTTGATGACTTGCTCTTGTCTTTCCTAACGAAATCTGAGGGAAAGTCTTCAGCTGACTATAAATGAAAAGGGGATTGCAGGGACTTTGAGGAGAAAGGGAAAAATATGAAAATTTTCTTGATGAATAAAACTTAATTTTCTAGCACATTAGGGTGGGATTGCTGGACATTTTTGAGTTATTATTTAAGATTTATGATTATGCAATTAAAATGAGAGGATAAGAGGTATGATTTTTGCAGGAATGTTTGGTAGTGATGTTTAGCTGTTTAGGCACAAGTACAGAAAAGATTAATGGTATAATATACTCAGAGTTGGAGTTTTGCTAGATAACTCTAACAGGGCAGTGAGAACATTTGCAAAGAGAATGTAAACAATGGGAGAGAAGCAAAAAATGGAGACAGAGGAGGATAATTGGTATATCCAGAAAATTAAAGAATTGTAGCAATATGGGTATCAGAGCAAATGGGGTTGGGGGAAGGAAATTAGAAGTAGTAATTAAATATTAGAATGTTTAAAGTTGAGTTTCTCATGAGTACAAGGTCTGGAGTGTGCCCTTGACAATGTACTTGAATTGGTGAGAGAATGTGGAGAAAATGGAGCCTTGGAGGAAAGGAGAAGCAGGTTGAATGATTCATTAATGTGGATGTTTAATTTACTGCGAATAATGGCAAGAGTTGTGGTGGAGAGGAGTTATGTGGTAATGTTTTTCATGAAATAAAGGAAGTGACAAGGAGATAGGGAGGTAACTGTAGTCAGTAAGGTAAGACTGATTTATCAAGATGGTGGACATCTTAAAGGAGCAGTGGTTTTTATAAGGGACGAAGGTGCAATAGTCTAGAAGCCACAAGGGTAAGCAAGGAGAACACCAGCCTCACTTTCTGGCCTTGAGGTAATGGGGTATAGAAGAGAAAACACAATCACTGCTTGAGGTTATAGAAAATATTTGTTCTCAGAGGAAAATTAGGTTACAGCTAAGTTAAGGAAGTAAAGGAAACGTTCTGAGAAATGAACAGTAGAAAGCAGCTTAAGGAAGTGAGGAGAGGGTAACGATTGGGTCTGAATAGGAGGTGAACTAGAAAATCTGGAGATGCATCTGGGTGAAAACAAATATCCAGTGAAGTCCAGGTTAGCAGTGGTGACTGAAGCAAGCAAGAATAAGAGACACTGGTGGGATCGTCCTTCTGCATCTGAGATGAGTTACTTTTAGGACTGTGGTTCCCTGGCCCCTAGCTCAGTATAATGAAACTGCTTAGGCCTTAGAGTTCCTAGAAAAGGGCTAGAGCTGAACCAGTGCAGTTGTACTTCGTCTGTTTTATATATGGACCTGCTCAAAAAGTTTTGTATGAAGGAAGTGTCAAATGGCTTTAGAAAACTAAAAACACTGTTACAGGTCATCAAGCTTAATTTACACAAGTCCCTGGGTAATCCAGAAAGGGACAAATTAACCTTTAAAATTTTATTGTTTTTTACCATGTTTTCTTTCACACTAAATGGTTGATTTGATCATAATTGGATTTGTGGGTAGGAATTGGAGCAGAGGAAGCAAAAATTATCAGGAGACAGGGAGTCAGGCTGAATAAGCAGAAAGTTCTGATTTTGTTTTCGTGTCAGACAGAATGTTGAATCTCTTTTCAGACAATTGCATGGCAAACTGTGGACAACCCTATCCATTGGGGAAAATTTATACACATCAACTTTCATTCCAAGTTGAAAAGAGGGTTGAGAGCCAGGACACACATGTCTGGATGGTGTCGATTCACATGTAAGTTGAGATATGTCCCTCTCACCTCCCTCTCCACTCTGTACAGCGGTTGACAGCCGCTTCTATTAGCTATCATTTCATTCGATGGACATTGGGCAGTAAGACAGCCATTTTATTCTTCCCTGGACTAGTTATTTTCCATCATAGAGACAGTATGGCAGTGACATCGCGGCTCTCAGCCACCCATGACCTCTTTCTTCTTTTATTGTAATTCAAAGGAACAACATCTGGATAATTAGAATGATTAGCATTCTTTTATAGCTAGAATTCTTGAACATTTGTGTTGGCTGAGATAATGGAATTTCCCCTCACATAATCTCCTATCTTCAGCAATGCTAAGAAACATAATTTTCATATGATGAAAGTTTGGTCTTTCCTTTTGGGGTAAAAATTCAAGCTATCTCTGAGCATAGATGAGAAAAAGTGATTTTCTAAATTAACACTTGTCAGAGAAGTTTCTTTTTCAGAAGTTTCCTATAAATTCCTCTAATTTTGTTACTGTTCTCAATTGATCCCACTGTTTAGCCAGATATGATTTTGATGTTTACTCCTTGATCCGTCTGTTGAACTTACTTTCTCCTTCTTATTCTTCATGCTTTCATAGGAAAGTCTTCCTTCCAAATAACCCCTAGGCCAGGCTATATGCTGTTGCTATTTTTTCCTTTATCACTTATATAATTTTTGGTTCTTTCTTTCTTTCTTTCTTTCTTTAAGACAGAGTCTCACTCTGTCACCCAGGCTTGAGTGCAGTGGTGTAATCTCGGCTCACTGCAACCTCTGGCTCCCAGGTTCAAGGGATTCTCCTGCCTCAGCCTCCTGAGTAGCTGGGGTTATAGGCACCCACCATCACTCCTGGCTAAATTTTTGTATTTTTAGTAGAGATGGGGTTTCGCCATGTTGCCCAGGCTGGATTTCAACTCCCAAGCTCAGACAATCTGCCTGTCTTGTTCTTCCAAAGTGCTAGGATTACAGACATGAGCCACCACCCCCAGCTGGTTATTTAGTTATCTGTATCTGTGGGTCTATGAGGGAGGAATACATGCCTTGTTCCTTTTTATATCCCTGGTATCCTGCACAAAGCCTAGATCAAATATATGTTTAATAAATATTTGTTAAATGAATAAATACTGTATTTTTGAATTTGGAAAATCAGTATTTGTAAAATTCCATCATGAAACTGACCAGAAAGTTCTTTCAAACTATGTTCTCTCACCTTCAATGGGTTAATATATTTCAGAGCCCTAGGTCAATTTTAGTACTAGGTATTCAGAGGCACTCAATGTTGTTGAATTGCACCATAGGCATTATTGTACAGTATGTATTCAAAATTGGGAAAGGTCAAATCTGGAAAAGTCACCAGGTCTTTTGAAGGTTTAAAAGTAGCCTCATAGTTATATGAAATTACACTAGGAAGTTCCTTTCCATCTGTCTTCTTTCTTCCTCCATTGTGTCTGAAGAACTTAAACAATTGTATTATAGAAAACTATTTTTATTATTTTTTCTCTTGTTAGGCAACTTCTAGTGAGTATTCCTCAATAGGGTGATTTTAATGTAGAAAAGAAACATTTATTCAGGAAGTAGACCCCCCTCCTTTTTTTTAATCTTCTATGAACTGTTTATTGAACTTCAAGGTCAAGGTCCAGTACTGATGCTTAGGAAATCAAATCAGACACTTCTGTGTTGAAGAAAGAATCAAAACTTTTGTTTTATAGCAAGGCAGCTGTTCTGCATAAGGAAGGCAGGAGTATGAGTGGCAGGATTGTGAGTCATGTGGCAATCCAAGTCTTAAAACAAGGCTGACTTCAACTTTAGATGATCAGCATAAAATCGAAATTCAGTGCAAATGCCCCAGTGAAAATAGGATCAACAGATAAGGAACAGGTGATAGATTTTTTAAAAGGAAAAAGGCACAAAGTGCTTGCCTTCAAATGAATAAGAGCCTTCACCTGCCTTCCTCTTTGAAGCCTATAGTTAAATCTGAATCCGGTATGATTTGGCAACAGATGATGTTTGCCATACCCTGGCATGTGCCATCTAATCTTTTCAGTTGTAGAATCCAACCAGAGAAGAATAGAACCCATGTAACAAATCATTTGATATCTAGGTCCAGAGCAGATTTTGGTAATTTCAAAGTTTCACTGGGTATTCTAAGTTTAATATGGCCAATGATCCTACCTGTCGGAGCTTATGTTTTCTTGGGAGCTACATTATTCTCTCTCTTTTTTTTTTTTTTTTGAAATGGAGTTTCACTCTTGTTACCCAGGGCTGGAGTGCAATGATGCAATCTCTGCTCACTGCAACCTCCGCCTCCTGGGTTTAAGCAATTCTCCTGCCTCAGCCTCCCAAGTAGCTGGGACTACAGGCATGCGCCACCATGCCCAGCTAATTTTTGTATTTTTAGTAGATATGGGTTCTCACCATGTTGGCCAGGATGGTCTCGATCTCTTGATCTCATGATCCACCCGCCTCAGACTCCCAAAATGCTGAGATTATAGTCATGAGCCACCGCCCCTGGCCCATTATTCTCATTTTAACACATTTTGAGGACCTACAGTCTCCTGACTGCTGAGATAGCTAGGCCCTAGAACCCTTGAACTAAAGATTATTGTATTCTAGTAGAATGGGAACAGATGTATACTGCTATGCATACATAAATTTATACATAAATTTCAATAGAGTGTATAAAGAGAATATGGAGAAAAAGTACTAAACCCTAATGTAAAACTTCGTAATAGGCCTCTTGAGCATAGTACCTAAACTGACTTTTTAAGGATGCATATGTTTTAGCCATGTGAGGAAGCAGGAGGAGCTATTCTAAGTAGAGAGAAAATTATGAACAGCGTATGGAGTTTGTGTGTGTGTGTGTGTGTGTGTGTGTGTGTGTGTGGTGGGTTATAGGGTAACTAAAAGTAGCTCCAAAGACTAAAAAGGAAAAAAAAACGGAGAATTCATCAAGGCTTACATGATAAAAGGGCTTTTATGCTCTATTAATGAACTTGGAATTTATCCCAAGGCAAGGAATTAAGTATAAATAATGTGATGTCATATCTTCATTCAGGTGCCTCTGAGGAGTAGATATATGAAGAAAACAACACAGAATAATAGTCCAATGTAGTAACTGGATTTGAGATATAAGGACCTGGAGAAGAGGTTATTATTTTTTTAAGGAGATGTCAGAGTAAGAGAAGTAATAGATTTTATGCCACCAACAGGACAATTATTCTACTATTATTACTTTTATGGCTTATAACAAGATATAAAAAATTGGTCTTCAAATAATGTATTAGTCTGTTCCCTCACTGTTATAAAAAACTACCTAAGACTGGGTAATTTATAAAGGAAAGAGGTTTAATTGACTCATAGTTCTTGAGGATTGGGGAGGCCTCAGAAAACTTACAATCATGGTCGAAGGGGAAGTAAACATGTCATTCTTTACGTGGCAGCAGGAAAGAGAAGAATGAGGAAAGTGGAGAAAAGCCTCACTCATATGTGGAAGCTAAAAAAAGTTGATCTCATGGAGGTAGAGTAGAATAATAGTTACTGGAGTCTGAAAAGGGTGTGTGAGTGGAGAGGAGGAAGAGAAGTTGGTTGATGGGTATAAATACACAGTAAGATAGAAGGAATAAATTCTAATGATTAATAGCAGAGTAGGGTGACTACAACAACGTTTTATATATTTCAAAATGGCTGGAAGAGAGGACTTAACGTG
Organism: Cheracebus regulus; assembly: GCA_963574635.1. Lineage (NCBI taxonomy): Eukaryota > Metazoa > Chordata > Mammalia > Primates > Pitheciidae > Cheracebus > Cheracebus regulus. The sequence goes on along the minus strand of CAUYQU010086079.1, from coordinate 29,901 downwards.
CTCCCAACACATAAAAGTTATAAATATTCAAGGTGATAGATACCATAAACACTTTGACTTAATCAGTTTATTCTATGCATGTAAAAAAATCACATGAACTTCATAAATATGTATAAATATGTGTCAATGAAAAATTGAAACAAGCAACAAACAAACAAAACTCCAGCTCTTATTTTTATAATTGTTTCTTTAAATGCAAGGTGTTCTTCCCCACCACCCACCGCCCCTTTGTTAGTGTTACTAACAAAATCCAGGTATTGTTTTCTTTGTATTTATCCTAATTGGGGTTTGTATAGCTTCTGAAATCAGTGCCTCGGTGTATTTGATCTGATATAAAGAATTCTTTGTCAGTGTCCCTTCAAGTATTACTGCGGTTTCTGTTATCTCTCATTCTGCTGTATCTGCTATTAAACCATGCATTGAGTTAATGATTTCAGTTATTACATTTTTTAGCTCTAAAATTCCTATTTCATTGTTTCCTATAGATTCCAATTCACAGGTGAAATTTCCCTCTTGTTATCTATTCTCTGAACATATTTGGCATAGTAATTTTTAACCTATGTCTAACAGTGCCAATATTTATTTTATCTATGAGCCTGATTGTATTGTGTGTATATAAATATATATGTATATATATTTTCTTTGTGGTTTTGATCCTGCATTCTTTTTACAACTGGTAATTTTTTTACTGGGTGCCAGACATTGTCCATTGTCCACGGTAAATTTTAGAGGCTGTGGTTAAAATTTTACCTTCATCTAGTGAGAATTTTGCTTTCCTCTGGAAGAATGATTAGGACACTGTTTCTTAAGCTTTTTAAATTATTACCTTACTAATCAGACTTTTTAGACATTTTGTTTCTAATCACTCCCTCCTATGAAATTGTAATGCCAGGCCTCAGATAGACAGCATATCTGTTTTTGAGTGTCTCTATATTTGTGCTTCATACATAAAAAGAATAAGCACAAAGCTTTTTTAAATTTAACACGTGCTTAAGAATGGCTGAATAAAAAAATTAAGTCTGCAAAGTTAATTTAGTCCAGGCACGGTGGCTCTTGCCTATAATCTCAACATTTTGGGAGGTCAAGGTGAGAGGATTGCTTGAAGCCAAAAGTTCAAGACCAACCTGGGTAACAAAAATAAACTTTATATCTACAAAAATATTTTAAAATTAATTGGGCCTGGTGATGTGCACCTGTAGTCCCAGCTACACGGGAGGCTGAGGGAGGAGGATCACTTGAGCCCCATGAAATCAAGGCAGTAATGAGCTGTGTTCACACCACTGAACTCCAGCCTAGGCAACAGAACAAGACCCCATCTCAAATAAAACAAACAAAACAAAACAAGACAAATGTTAATCAGGAATAATAGCTAATGTATGCAGGGCCTAATATCTAGGTGATGGGTTGAGAGGTGCAGCAAACCACCATGGTACACGTTTGCCTACCTAACAAACCAGTACATTCTGCACGTGTATCCTAGAACCTAAAATAAAATATTTTTAAATGTTAACAACTAAAAAGTGATTAACATTTAACTTTACAACTGTGTTTACTGAGCAACTTTTAATGCATTATATATGCAAAATTAATAATGTATATAAATGCATAATAATAATAGCAGTAGACATTAAAATCATTTAAAACTAATGTTTCTGCCTAAGGTTAAAAAACTGAAAAAATAATTCCTTAAAATTACTTTTAGTGAATTTTTCTTAACTTTTATATGGTATGAAAAAATAATTTTTAACTTAAGTAGTGCCAAATACTCCTTCAGATATTATTGACACTTGTTCTTTTAAGCATGTGATGTAATAATAGGTTGAATAATTTTCATAGAAAAAAATTATAAAATATAAACAATTTTTATTACAAAGTCCAAGTCACATGTAAAAACACCGTGGATCAAACAAATAACATCCATAAAGTAGTCATGTTTTAGGCTCATGCAAGCCACCTCCAGTAATATGGCATTGAGATTTAACAATCAATCAAAAGAAGGTCCCCCCATCACAGATAACCGTTTAGCTGAGATTTGTAGGACTGATCTTGCATAAATATTGTGTATCTTCTGTGAACTTAATGTCAATGTTGCTCATGTGATACTCAGGCAAGTCTAATAAAATAAAATAAGTACTAAGGAATACGATCTTATTGCGTAGAGTTGAGCTTTGGTGGGCTACAAAGTAAACATTCAAGATTGTTTTTTCTTTCTTACTATCCAAGGACCAGTCTTCACTCCGGTGTAAGCAATAGCACTCCTATTGAGCATGCACAAATTAGGAATTGATCAGCTTGACCCAATAAGGCACTGAGATGATTTGAGGCTAATTTGCAGTCTTTGTGAGTGCCCTTATTCCTAGGCTATATATTTTCAGAGCTCTCAACAAAAAGCTTGGGATGTTTATCCTTCTTTAGCTCGTCCTAAACTCCAGTTTTCGTCTTTGCAGCCTCTGGAAACTATTGAAGGCTCTGCTTAATTTTGTTCTTTCTTAGTTGCCTTTTATTATTATTATGTTTTCCTTTGGCCTCTAGGTCTTTTGCCTACTACTGCTTAGAAATCTTCAAATACAGAAAGTGGCATATAAAAATGCGTTCACTAGTCTGAAGTTTCCTTTTTTCTTCCATCTCAGCCCCCTCATATCCTGACTGCCTTGCTAATCCTGAACTTCAGTTTTCGTCCCTCCAGCCTCACGAGCCTGTCAAAAGTTTTGAGCTCCTACTTTCTGCTTGTGCTTTCAATCCTGCACAGCTTACAAACTGGCAAATGCTTTGAGGGAAATAAAACAGTAGAGGATTTACTTCAATGTGTTTTCCTTCTTGCAATTTTGGATCATTATATTCTGGCTGCTGTGGTTGCTTTCTGATCCATTCATATGTGTTTTATATTTTATGGAGTTTTATGGTTGTTCACAGTGGGAGGGTTAGTCTGTTACAAGGTATTTTGTCATAGCTGGAAGCAGAAGTCTCAATCCAATGTTGTGGATTAGTTGGAAGTTTGATTAGCTTCTGGCTGAGGAGACTGAGCAGAGCTCTAGGCAGATGTCTGAAAAAAGTTTGACTGTCGAGATAACCAATTACAATTCTTAAGTTTATTTTTTCTCTTTAAGTAAGCCTCAAATATGTTTCATGGGTCCTTAGCCCAATGAAAATAACGATAAAATGGAATTAATGTTAAAATGTTTGCTTCATACACACCTTTAAAAACATATTGTATATCCGAAGCACTACTATTTTCTGTCTGGTCAGAGTAATTGCTCTATTTTCATAACTAAATCTGGAAGGCTTAAGTTTTCTTCAGTTACCTGAAGTGGAACATTAAGAGATAGTATGTCTATATGTGACATCTTTTTTCTAATAATTTAGGATTCGTTTCTACACTAAGACCTTTCTAATTCAACCACCTATTAGTTGCTTTGTTCTTTTCTTTTATGCCTCTGGTCTAATTCTCTGTCAGCAGTCATAAATGTAAGGTTCATTTTAGGATGTTTTTTGTGCCATCTTTACCCACGGCTAAAATACAAGATCGAACTGTTTCTCAAGTAACTCCCAGGTGCTATTATAAAACTGTTTCATCTCCTCACTTCCTAATACTGTTTCTCACTAGCTCTTTGGAAAGAAGTGGTATTATGTTTTCCTGGACAGTCATAAAAGTTTAATGTTGTTGCCTTCTTTTTGAGACCTGGTTATAGCAGCACCTAATTCCACAGATAAAATGTGATCTTGTGTACTATTATGAAAAGCATTAAAAATAGCTTTTTGGATTTCTCTTATTTGAAGTTTCTTATGAAATATTTTAAGAGTCCAATTATTTTCTTACTCAATACTTTGGTACTTTTATAGTACCTATTATCTATGTGCATGTTTAATTAGATTATTGTAATGGTTTTATTAAATAAAGGGATTGAGTTGATAAACTTCTCTCCAGATTCTTTACTAGATAATGTTATTATTTATTCACTCATTCAACATTTGTAAATTAAGTCATTCTGCCTGGGGAGGCTAAGGTAGTAGGATCACTTGAGGTCAGGAGTTTGAGACCAGCTTGGCCAACATAGTGAAACCCCATCTCCACTAAAATACAAAAATTAGCCAGGCATGGTGGTGCATACCTGTAATCCCAGCTATTCAGCTACTTGGGAGTCTGAGGCAGGAGAATTGCTTAAACTTGGGAGGGTGAGGTTGCAGTTAGCTGAGATCACACTACTGCACCCCACCCTGGGCAACAGAGACTCTGTCTCAAAAAAAAAAAAAATTAACCCTATCTTCTGTTTTAATAGTTTCTAGTCTAGTGGAATGAATGCAATAACCAACATACTGCTCTCAGAGTAAGGAAGACCAAAGACCTAACTACCTGGGGAACTGGATAAGACTACAAGAAGGCAGGATATATTTCTACTGGGATTGTCCTCCTTTAAGGGTAACAGTTTAAAAAGAAAGACAGGAAGTCAAGGAAAGGATCTAATTTTAACAAATGCAGAAATAAACCATTTAAAGACTGTTTTTCTAGTTTGGGGACCAAATGGGACCACTTCTGCTTTTGTTTCCTGTGCCTGGTTTGCCTTTAAGGGTTTGGGTCCCTATGGGAAAATGATGAGCAAAGGACAAAGGCTGTCTATCCTCACAAAAATAGAATGAGCGAAGACCAAATAATAATAATGATTCGAGGAGGCTGTCCTTACATGATTCTTTGGAGACATCTGAGATTAAAACTAACTGGCCTGCAGGATGAGATCAATTCTCTTGGGAAATATTCATTCCCCTAGGTCACAGTTGAATGACAAGGATTTTTGAGAAAAAAATATATGTCTGTAGGGGAACTATTGATAAAAATTGGGTCTAATTCTTTGTTGTGCAGAGAGACTTGATAGCTCTTATCATTAACACTTCCTTACTACCATTTGCTTGGATGTTGAAACACAAAAGTTGAATTTGAACCCCAAAGTTGATTTTATTATAGGAAAAATTGTATTTTGCATGAAAACATTGAGAGGGAAAAATGAAAGGAATATCACGTATTTAATCACAATTAAAGGGGGATCTAAGTTTCCATACATGCAAAAGACCGGATAATTTTATCTTATTTTATTATTTTATTCATTTTATTTTTCAGACAGTCTTATTCTGTTGCCCAGGCTAGAGTGCAGTGGTGCAATTGCAGTGGTGCAATCACTGCTCACTGCAACTTCCGCCTCCCAGTTTAAGCGATTCTCTCTTGCCTCAGCCTCCCAAGAAGGTGAGATTACAGGTGTACACCACCATGCCTGGCTAATTTTTGTACTTTTAGTAGAGACAGTGTTTCTCCATGTTGGCCAGGCTGGTCTAGAATTCCTGACCTCAAAAGATCCTCCCGCCTGAGCCTCCCAAAGTACTGGGATTATAGGCGTGAGGCACCATGCTCAGCTTTTTATTTTATTTTATTATTTAATTTTTTTGAGACAGGGTCTTGCTCTCTTTCCCAGGCTATAGTGCAGTCGCATGGTAGGCTTACTGCACCTTTAAACTTCTGGGCTCAAGTGATTCTCCTGCCTCAGGCTCTGGAGTAGCTGGAACTACAGGCATGCATCACCACTACACCTGGCTATTTTTTTTTATTTTGTTAGAGATAGGGTCTCAGTCTGTTGCCTAGGCTGCAACTGTAGAATTTTTAAAAATACATATGATCTCAAATTTGTAGAGATGCACAAAACTTTGCTTCTTAGGAAGGCAAAATGATAGTTTCTATATAGAATCAAGAATATTTAACATTGGTGTAATTTATGTTCCCCATTTATTTAGACTATTGGTGTGCTGTCCTTTTAAGTGTCCCCTTTGCCTAGATTAGTGGAAAATGTCAACAGGTTAATTTCTATTTACTTCAACTCAGCATATTTTGGTGTGGACCCTAATATTTGCCTATAGAATTTTTCTTATATTTTAAAACTCCAGAGGGAACCATGAACTCTGCTATATGACTCATAATTTCTAGTTATCTAATATTGGCTGATATTTCAAGTACAATGTATCTGATAATTATTTCTGTTTAAGATAGAATATTTCTGAAAGAAATTGATTCTTACTGTAGCATTTTTTATTACCACAAGCAAAACAAAAACCTCCAAAATTATTTTCTCTAGAACTTTAATCTCAAATATAAGTTCTCTGTACCAAATTTTCCCTCCCTCCCCTACAAATCTCCCCTTTAGATCTACTTTATTTCAGTAGTAGAAGTAATGCTTTCTCATTTGATGGGCTTCTATTGTGGAACCTTAACAATTTATTGCCCTTTCTTGTTTAGGAATCTGTTTCTAACCTTTTCCCAAAGGTATGAATTATTTGAAGGCAGGGACTATGTTGCATTGATCATAGAGATACACAATGGAAAACACAGTTGGATCTCATTCATCTCTACTTTTCCTTTTCTTTTTCCTCATGCAAAATCTGTCTTAAGTAAAGATTTGAAGCAAAATGAATTGTGTAAATGGAGGCAAGGTAATAACAGACAAAAAAAAAAAAAAAATCCTCCAGGTCCCAAAAGCCAATGTATAAACCATTTTTAAAAGAGTATATTATTCCTCATTTTAAGGCTGAGAAATGATGAACAGAAATGATATTATTTATTTATATTAAGACATGTGAAAGTGTGCATAAAGCATACAGTCTGATGTTGAATCCAGAACAACATGTAAACAGACCACCTTAATCTTAAAAAAGACTGCCATGAGGAAAAATAAATAACTATTCCATACTACCTTCATCTTTTAGCAGTAATAACTTCCAGCTCACTAGTCTCCACTGAGAAGCCATTTGTGGCATTCCTGGGATGTATGAATACCTAGAGTGTATGTGAAAGACCACATGGTTAGAGTTTCAGGGAAAGGACTGTAGAGAGAAAGGATATAATCTTAAACTGGTTGATTTCCTTTCTTTGAATAAAGCATAATGCTTAAATTCCTGCTGAATCCTCATGATTATTCTAGGGACTGTAACACCAAGTTTGAAAGCTAAAGGATTGTTGTATGGGTTATTCTTTCATTTTTCTAGAAGACTTTAAATATATAATAGGAGTAATTAAAATTTCTGAGCCTTTCTAATCATGCTGACATAATGGAGGAATTGCATTACAGAGCAACTCACATATAACATTTCCAGTATCTTGTCAGACTGACTAAATAGATATTATTTTATTTATTTATTGAGACAGGATTTCCCTTTGTCACCCAAGCTGGAGTATAGTGGTATGATCATAGCTCACTGCAGCCTCAAACTCCTGGGCTCCACGATTTTCCTGCCTCAGCCTCCTAAGTTACTATGACTACAGGCCTGCACTACCAAGTCCAACTAATTAAAAACAAAAATAAAAAGATGACTTTTTTTCATTTTTTGAAACAGGGTCTTGCTATGTAGCCCAGGCTGGTCTCAAACTTCTGGCCTCAAGCAATCCTTCCATCTCATTCTCCTAAATTGCTGGGATTATAGGCATGAGTCTCCATGCCCAGCCTGGTCATATTATTTGTTTATGCAAGACATGTAAAAGTCTGCATAAAGCATACAGTCTGAAGTTGAATCCAGAACAACATGTAAACTGACCACATTCATCTAAAAAAAAGCTGCCATGAAGAAAATAAGTAAATAAGTCTTCCACACTGATATCTTAGTCTTTACATGACATTCTTATGGTTCTCCCTGGATTTCCTTCAGATCTTTCCCTATTGCCTCCTCCACTACTTATTTTTTTCTTTTATAAAGTCAATTTCATTTTATTAACCTTTCAATTATTTTCTCATTATTTCTATTACCTCCTTTTTTGGTTTTCTCTTTTGTTTCATTTGTCTGTCATCTTCCTGCCCTCCATTGTATTCTTTTATTTCCTCTTCTCAACCACTGGAGTAATTCTCCTTCGCAACTCTTCTGTATTGCAGCCAACCTTAGGATTGCATAACAACCCATGAACAAATAAATCCCCAGAAACACCTTTTTTCAGAAATCAGATAAGAAACAGGACCCAGTAGAAAGAATTTTGTTGGCGTTTGATCCAGTGTCCTATCTCACGATTGCTATCCTTTGCAAGTGTGGCTTCTGCACCTTCCTGTGAAGTCTTCTCTATTCCTCAAGCTGTGGCTCAGAAAGAACAAGACAAAACTCCCTGCCCAGAATGCCAAGCTCTATTGAAGGTGAAGCAAGATACTCAGCAGTGGAGGACCTCCAAAACTGCATTCCGTTTTAGAATAGCTGTTTAAATACCAGCTTAGAAATGCCAGATCTTTCCTAAGGACACAATAGTAATAGATTCTTTTTCTTCTTCTTCTTCTTTTTTTTTATTATACTTTAAGTTCTGGCATACATGTGCAGATCTTCTGAAGCAAAGAAAGTTGGCAATACATCTTCAATCATGCTACTTAAAAAAGTAAATCATGCTTTATAGATCTAAACTTAGCCTTTCCAAATACACGTGTCTGCAGACACTGGTGATTAATGGATGACACTGAAGCCTGGCACCACGGGGCCTGATTAATGGCAGTGACATCATGACTTTTAAATATGCTATTAATGCTGGAGCCCATGACAAATGCAAATGTGACACATGGATTTTCATGGCATTTGCATAGATGCAGAAAAAAATTTTAAACCACCTTTCCCCTTAGGTTAATTGCTGACTTATAAGGCAGCATCTAAGGGCAGTGAACTCCACTTCTTCTGCCTTATTTGGTAAAGATCTTAAATTTTTCTAGAGGTATTGGAGCAGCTATAAAATGTCTTCTTTTCTACCCTCCTAAGCTGACTCTAGAACATAAATGTTATCTATAGGATTCCTAACCTTGGATGTTCTCCCAGAAACAGTATCCTAAGTATTTGAGTGCTATACTTAGGAAAATTAAATCTACCGTGTGTTCTCTATTCAATTGTCTTTCTACACCTTCACTTGCCCCAGAGAGGAAAGAGGAAATAAGGGGAAAAAATCATTATTTCATTATTACCAGCCAAGGGAAAAATGCTTCAGCCTCTTCCTACTGAGGCTTGAAGTATGGATTCTTAGGACTGTGTATCTTTCTGGATATAGACTTAGGTCTTCCTAAGAATCCTTACCAGGATTTGACTCCAGTTCCAGGGTCTCCACCCCCATCAGATATGTAAGCATGTGGTGCATCTGCAGAGTGCATACATACACATGCACACACTTGTACCTCAGTCTACATTGAGGCACTAAAAGACAACTGCCAGGATGGAGTTGACTGCATATAAGATCAGTTCTAAGAAACATCAGCAGGGGTTAATAATGGCAGGTGAAGAAGGGCGCTTGAGAACTTTTAAATTCCCAATCAGACATGGGAAAGACAAAGAACATCCGAGGATCTTGGGGTCCTCCTCAGGTTGAGAAAGTTATAATAAGCATTCAAGAAAGATCAAGGTGGCTGGAGAATAGAGCTATAGAAAACTTTAGAAGTATGAATGGATTAGAGTGGCACTTTAAACAAAATTGCACACAGAATATTGTAAAAAGCACTATTTATTTAGTACCTACATCATGGATAAAACACAATTTCATCGAAGTAGCTATGCTCACCCTCATTTTTTCTATATGAGATTTGGAATGCTGAGAAGGTAGTTACATTGCTGAAGGATTCAGAGCTTAGAAATGGTAGACTCATATCCATTTGTAGATTTGTCTGACTTTCTCAATGAAACTTTATTTTTTCATTACATTGCAGAATGTATGTAAAATTGAAATGATATTATTTGAGGCATCTGAATGACTGAATCATCAACTGGGGATACATCCTATTTCCAAAGACTGGATCAGGGCCAAGGATGTATTTCTGATATCATGATCTCTAAGATCTTGTTTAGCTCTAACATTCTGTAGTTCTGTGACCATTCCTCTCAATGAATACTATATCCTAACCTTTCCCTCACCTCACTGCCCTTTTCTTTCACCTCCTGCTCAGTCTTTGACTGGCCTCCATTGCTAAGCTGCATTCTTCATTTTGACTGCAGAGCACACATTATTTTAAGAGAAAATAATTGGCTTCTAACTGCAGGTATAGTAATTGGCATTCACTACAGTCTTTAGCCAGTTGGGGTAGTTGTGACATTATAAGCAGAGGAGCCCGACCTCTGATTCGAGAGAAGAACAAAAGACCTGGCAAAGAGACTGTTTCTATGCAAAAAGTTAACCTTGTAGGGACAGAAATAGGAGACAAGGTTAGAAGCAAGTAGACAGCCTACAATGCAAGGAATTGAATTTTGCCTCAAAGATATAGTGTTTTATGCAGGGTCTTCTTCCCTAAATATCTTGAATATTAGCAAACCCCAAGGGGTACTCACAAACACAAAATACTAAAAATAAAAAATAAAAACCCTTAAAACTAGCTTAATTCACCTATGTATTTTTTTTTTTTTTTTTGAGACTGAGTGTTGCTCTGTCACCCAGAATGGAGTGCAGTGACAGATCATAGCCTCAAATTCCTGGCCTCAAGCCATCCTCCCACCTTGGCCTCCCACAATGCTGGGATTACAGGTGTTAGCTACCATGCCCAGCCTACTTACACCATTTTTTTGTTTTAATTTACTTTAAGTTCTGAGATACATGTGCAGGCTATTACATAGGTATACATGTGCCATGGTGGTTTGCTGCATCGATCAACCCGCTGTCTGGGTTTTAAGCCTGCATACATTAGGTATTTGTCCTAATGCTCTCCTTCCTACTAACTCCCATCCCCTGATAGGCCCCAGTTTGTGATGTTCCCCTCCCTGTGTCCATGTGTTCTCATTGTTCAACTCTCACGTATGAGTAAGAACATGCAGTGTTTGCTTTTCTGTTCCTGATTTAGTTTGCTGAGAATGATGGTTTCCGGCTTCATCCATGTCCCTGCAAAGGACATAAACTCATTCTTTTTTATGGCGGCATAATATTCCCTGGTGTACATGCCACAGTTTCTTTATCCTATCATTGATGGGTATTTTGTTGGTTCCCAGTCTTTACTATTGTAAATAGTGCTGCAATAAGCATACATATACCTGTGTCTTTATAATAGAATGATTTATAATCCTTTGGGTATATACCCAGTAATGGGATTGATGGGTCAAATGATATTTTTGGTTCTAGTTCCTTGAGAAATCACAACACCGTCTTCCACAATGGTTGAACTAATTTACACTCCCACCAACAGTGTAAAACTGTTTCTCTTTTTCCTCAGCCTCACCAGCGTCTGTTGTTTCTTGACTTTTTAATAATTGCCCTTCAAACTGGCATGAGATGCACTTTTACCATTTTTTGATGAAGATGGTGCCTAACAAGACTGTGACAAAAAGAAAAAAAAATTAGTCCCCTAATAACAAATACATATTTTAGCTTCTTTGTAGATCAGAAGTAAAATATTATAAATTAAGTCATATAATTTTAACAGTAAAAAAATGTTCCGGCAAACTCGTATAGCAAGTTTTGTGAAATCTCATGTTTCTGCTCTTTGGCAAAAATGTATGAAGAATCAATGTTTATTTTATATTCTCTAAGGCAATATTATATGAAAATACTAGCAAGTTAATTATTTTATTTATAAAAACACATTTTAGGTGATTTGTTCTGGAAAGGCAGCTTGCCATTTTAGAGATCTGTTTCTGAAACTAGAGATCTCTTTTGCAGAGACAAAATATAAAAGTTGCTCAGTACCAGAGTCTCCAATGTATCCCTGCTTCTTACTAATATTAACCTGGAGGAAAAGGGCAAGGACACTCTCTGAATATTTTTTATTTAGCTCTATTTTCTCTCCGCTCTACTTTCCGGTATGTAAACAAAGACAGAAAAATGAAGAGATAAAGACATAACCTTGATCTGGAAAAAAGATTGGCAAGAAAGTGCAAGAGCCCTCTCCTAGAGAAGAATGAGATAGAAAAGAATTTTCAAGAGCATATTTTATAAAATAAAACAACCATGATCCACCGGAATGGGTGGCCCTGTAGTTTGGAGGCCTGGAAGTAGGACTGATAAGTTGCAACTTGAAGTCCTCCTAACCCCTCTGTTTTCCTGTATCCTACTTGCAATGTATTTGCAAATGGACTTAACTTCATCTTCAAAAAAATAGAACTAGCACCTGACTGTTTCTCACCATCCCTACCTCTGACCAGCTGGCCCGAGTTACTATCACTGTCTGGCTTCAATGGTTACAATGCCTTTTAACTGGTCTCTGGGTCCACATTTGCCCTTTATAGGGGTTAGCAATCTGTACTGGGCTAGAGTAAAAATTATAGGCTTCGGGAGCTGTCCAGTCTCTGTCACAACTACTCAAGGTGCTAGTGTATCATGAAAGCAGCAGTAGACAGGTAAAATGAATGAACATGGATTTGTTCCAATTGAACTTTACAGAAATACAGAAATTTGAATTTCATATGATTTCCACATGTCATAAAATATTCTTCTTTTGATTTTTTTTCAACCATCTAAAAATACAGAAAACGTTCTCAGTTCACAGATTGTACAAAAATAGACAGCAGGCCAGAGTGATCCTGTTAAACAGCTAATAAGTTCATATTATGCTTCCACTAAAAATTAAGGACAAAAATATTGATGATGTATGTGATCTGTCCTGTTACCTCTCTGACCTCATCTACTGCTCTCCTTTCCCTACGGCACTCCAGCCAGAGTGTCTCCCTGCTCTTTGAAACCCATCAGTCATAATTCCCCTTAGTCCTGTGCACTCTGTTTGCTCTGCTTGGAAGATTCTTCTCCAGATAGCTGCATGGTGTGCTTCTTCCATTCTTCAAAACATTTCTCAGAAAGATCTCTCCTAATCACCCTTATTTAAAATTGCCAACTAACTCTTTGAGGAGACACCCACTTTTTGTTACCCTTTCTTTTTAATGGTAATCCTTTACTAAGATATTCTAGATTTACTTATGTTATTGTCTCTTTCCACCCAGTAGGTGATAGGCTTAACAGTGGCATTGCACTTTTGCCTGTTTTCCTGTTTTGTTTGCATACATTAGAATCTGAAACACATTGAATAAACACTCAAATAGGCATTGAATAGATTTAGTAAGCATGACCTATTGCAGAACTCAAGAATATGGTTCTCAATAAAGCTGTTTTTTAAAAATATGGATCTAAAGGTGCTTATTATCTTCTGTGTCAGGTGACAACTGGTTCTGCACTTTGGGAGCTGGGAGAGTGTGGATAAAACAGACTTAAGAGTCCTAAAGTGGGGAGAGGAAAATGGATGAAGATACTGAATCTCACATTTTGCAACCTCTGTATTTATAGGGCTTAGACTACTCACATAGTGCTTGACCAATATTCATTTATTCAGCTGAAAGCATCCATTGGTTTGATTATCACATGCACTGCATTGACAACATCTGCAAAATACACAGAAAGCTGTTGTAGTGTCAGTGCAGACATGCTCCAAGCCAGCCAGTCCCTTATGCCTCATATTACAGGGCGCTGACAGTGTCAGAGCACCACTGTTGACCTTGTGGTGACAGGTGCTCACACTGTCATCGGCAAAGGGACTGACAGACACACAGCTCTTACTTTTAGTTAATTCACAGATGAAATTAGCTTGATGTGGTCCATGCGGCTTCACCACATGCTACCAAATTTACCTTTTTTTTCACTGCACATGGAGAGAGGACATTCTTTCCTGCACCATATGGATCTAGTCTCAAATTCTATGAAGACTGCATTCTCATCTTTACTAGGGTTTCATGAGGTTCAAGACTGGCTTTACTATTAATGTGATACTTTAACAAATTAATAAAGAGAATTTTCTCTTCACTGATACAATTTTTGGGAGAAAATTATCAGTACTAGTATAGAAAATGTTAAGAGCCATGGATGTAGATGCAGAGAGTCCTTGTTTAAGTTCCAGCTCTGTCACATGCTTGCTTTATGGCTTGAAAATGCCATTTAATATAAATGACAATGATAATAAATAGCATTTATCAGGGCTTTATCATATGCCAAGTACTTTTTTATTTCCTTTCATCAGCTCTCTGAGTTCTATAGTATTATCTTTATTTTATGGATGAGGAAACGGTCTTAGATTAAGCAACTTGACAAGTTCACATAGCTAGTAAGAGTCAGAATGTAAAGGATAGCTCAAACCTACGGGATATCGGAGCCTTCACTATTAACTGCTCTCCTATATTAACACTCCAAGGGTTTGTTTTTCTTAATATGCTAAGCTCTCCATTTAACCTTATTCAATTTTAAAATTTGGATAGTAATAATTTTTTTATGCTAGGTTTTTGGTTTAGATAATTGTATTAGTCCATTCTCATGCTGCTAATAAAGACATACCTGAGACTGGGTAATTTATAAAGATAAGAGGTTTAATTGACTCAAAGTTCTGTAGGGCTGGGGAGGCCTCAGAAAACTTAAAATCATGGTGGAAGGAGAAGCAAACACAGTCTTCTTCACAGGGTGGCAGGAAGGAGGAGTGCTGAGCAAAAGGGGGAAAAGCCCCTTAAAAAACCATCAGATGTCATGAGAACCCACTCACTATCATGAGAAGAGCATGAGGGTAACCAAACCCATGATTAAATTAGCTCCTACCAGGTGGACACGTAGGGATTATAGGAACTACAATTCCAGATGATATTTGGGTCGGGAATCAGCCAAAGCATAGAAATTATGTATTACGGTAGATTTTTGTTTTCGTTTTAAGATTTTTGTTGATGTTGTTTTTGTTAAATATGTGGGAAGTATTTTATGACTGCCACTTTGTGAAGGATTGAGGCTTATTCCATGCTACCAACCAACATAAATAAATAAATACAAAATCTCTCCTTGCATCAGAGCACTGAACCCTCCAGAATAATTTAGATATAATAAGACCATACAGAAATAGAATCATTTTTTGTATGTTTAAAATTAATCTTTTTTTACTAGAATAAAATACACAAAGTAGATTGGGTTTGGAAAAAAGCCTTTTCCCACATTTTCTCTAGGCTCCTCTTTATAAAGTAGTTCATATAGTAAGAAATCAATTTTTTTCCCACTTTCTCTTCCTTCCCAAGAGAGCATGGGCATCTGTGTTACTTTTCAATGGGCAATTCAGTCTTAATTATTCTTCAAACTATATCATGGATTCTCAATTGAAAAATACAGGTTATATTTAGATACTTCTTATATGTATCCTGTGCAACCCCTCCTCACCACAAACGCACTCACAATCCGAATAATTCGTAGAGGAGAGTACCTGCTCACAACAATATAAAATGTCTTTTCCAGGCCAGGAGAGATGGCTCAGGACTGTAATACCAGCACTTTGGGAGGCTAAGGTAGGTGGATCATTTGAGTTTAGGAGTTCAAGACCAGCCTGGCCAACATCTCTACTAAAAAATACAAAAAAAAAAAAAAATAGCTGGGCATGGTGGTGTGCGCTTGTAATCCCAGTCATTCAAGAGGTCGAGGCAGGAGAATAGATTGAACTCATGAAGCACAGGTTGCAGTGAGCCGAGATCACACCACTGCACTCCAGCCTGGGTGACAGAGCAAGACTCAGTCTTAAAAACAACAACAAAATGCCATTTTCAGTAAAATGAATTTTTAATAACACCCAAGTGTGTGATCATTTTTAATTTGTACTCCCCCTCCCACTGTCTTATTCATAAACTGTTTATAGGTTTTTCTGGGTAGCTTGAGGAGTAGTGGGGGTAAGGAGGAATGTTCCTAGGGCGAAATGGTTCAAGTCTTTATCGCCATCCCTGTGGCCCCAATCATCCTGTCCATATTGATTATGTGATAGACTGTAGGAGCATTCCTTCTAAGCCAATAGATGATACCCTAATTATAACCTCTTGGGGGCTTCTACCAATCAGAACTATGCTGTAGGCAATTTTTTTTCCTAAACTTATTGCTCATCTGATATTCTGTTGCCCCCAAGTGTTCTCCACTGTGACACTGCAGATTTTTCTTCATATCAAAATATATCTGCTTGCTTCCCATCTCATCGAGGTCTTCCACTTTGCAGCTCTTGCTAATTAAATCTGGTTTATTCATTTCTTATTTTGCAATGACTAGCTAATTGAATGCATCCTTCACAGGGAACCATGATCTAATCCATCTAATGTTTGTGGTATTCAAAGCATGTGAGAAAACCACTGAGGCGATATCATTTATTGGACATGACTTTGGGTTCTCTTTGATAAGTCAGACTAATGATGGTATTATGTAACTCATATACAGCAGGGAGAACGAGAGAGTTCATATTCTGTAGTCACTGAGTAAATAATTATAACAATTACTGTAGACCTTACAATTTACCAAATTTCTATTGAGTTTCTTGAAAGGAATATCTCATTTAATCCTATGGACAATCTTATTAGAAAGACACTCTTGGTATTACCATCCTATAATCCAGGAAACTGAAAATGATCAAGATTAAGAAATTTAAAACACCCAAGGGAGAATGAAGCTTAGGTTGAGATAAGAAATAAATGTCTGAAAAGGGAAATCCTCTGAATAATTAAAGTAGAAGAGCTTTTGCTCAAGTTATTTCCTTTGCCTGGAATTCTATTATCTTCTAGGCTATATCCCTGTATCCACCTGCAAAGTCATCAGCTACCGTGGCCTGATTTAACTCCACCATAGCAGAACTTCTGTATCTTTCTTTCTTAATCTTACTCTCTTTCTCCCTCTGTTTTATTCCCACAGGACTTTAACCTTATTTCTTCTAGAACACTTACCAATTTATGTCCACAAATATTATCTAAACATCCATGAACAACACAACCTGAGTTTCTTGAGAGGTAGAAATATGCCTCATCCATTTTTATAACCCCTTCACAGAACTTGATATTTAGCAGATGCTCTGTAAAACTTTGAATGAGTGAGAGAAATCATACCAAAATAGATTTTTTTTTAAATAGACAAAGACATAATGGAATTATTTGTTTATAAGTTCAGCCAAAATGCCTGGATTAAAGAAGGTCTTATATCATGTGTTCTTTAATGACTAGTAATGATTAACAAAATATATGTTAGTGGAGAAAATGCTTTCTCCTTCATGATGCATATGGCTGCATTTTTTTTCTTTTGCTGTGCATTATTGATAAAATGTTATCATTTTTAGGGAATCAATCAATTCCATTTCTATTGCTGCCAGTTGACTGCTGCAATTCTTATGCTGACCTCTCACTCTAAAGGTTCTACTTTGCATTAGGTCCTCTTCAGAGATAAATTTGCAAAATGTTTGGTGATTAGATCAGGAGGCTGGTTTCAAGCATTCTATTTTTATCTCTATGGCCTGCCTTATTGTGTCACCTTGGACAAAACACTTAGTCCAGGTTTACATATAAGTCTTTTCACTTAAAAAACTATGTCTCATGATAAATTCTTATTCAGATAGTAGAAAGCAATTTTTCTAAGTGCTTTACTTAATTGGTTTCCATCCACACATGATCTTCCAAGGCTGTACTTAAATATCCCATCATGCAACGTTGCCTCTGTAATTCTCTGCCTCTCAGGAAGATACATGTCTCTGGTAATTTGTTTGTGGCCACTGAGTTCATTCACTGATGCTTGCTTTTCATTTTCAGTGCTCTATCTTTTGAGACAGACGACAATATATTGCTTGTTAAGAATATGGGTTGACCCTATAAAAGTAATACAAGCAGTACTCTAAATGCTCAGTTTCCTAATATTACCACCCAGGTTTGAAATTTGGCCAGTGGAATATGCTTCCTTGAGTTGGAAAATAAGATCCTTATCTGATGAAGTAGAGGTTGGGAGGAGGATCCTAGTGGGGAGGTAGTCTCCCCTTTATTATTTGCTATTAGTGTAGTGGACAGTGAAACATGTTCTGTGGAAGGCAAGAAGAGCCTGAGAGAAAGAAATCTGTCGTGTGTTGTTTTTGCTATTAGCATATGAGTCAAGTCAAGTGCTGACTTAGCTAAGTATGTCTAATGAGGGGGCAAAATCTGGGCAATGTATGGTCCTCAAGGAGATAATAACTATAAGAAACAAACAAGAACTTGGATTATTTTTCCTCACCTGGCAGTTTTGGGAAAGACTTGTGTTGGGTATAAACTTTAAGTGTGTTTATTTCCCCCCCCCCCAACTTGTTTGAAAAGGTTTCAGTGATACCCTGTGGTTCTTTTGAGTCTTTTATTAGTCCATTCTCTCACTGCTATAAAGAAATACCTGAAACTGAGTAATTTATAAAGAAAAGAAAATTTTTGGCTCATGGTTCTGCAGGCTATACAGGAAGCATGATGTCTTCTGGGAAAGCCTCAGGAAACTTTTAATCATGGCACAAGGTGAAGGGGAAGCAGGCACGTCTTACATGGCCAGACCAGAGGAAGAGAGAAAAGGGGGAGGAGCTACAAATTTCTAAACAACCAGATCTAATGAGAACTCTATCAAAAGTTTAGCACTAGGACGATGGTGCCAATACTTTATAAACTGCCCACATGATCTAGTTACCTTCCACTAGGTTCCATCTCCAACAATGGGAATTACAATTCAACATGAGATTTGGGTGAGGACACAGATCCAAACCATATTAAGTCTCTTTGTAAGTATTTGTCATTCAGTTGCCTGAATTAAGTGTCCATCTTGTATTCAGAACACAAGAAAGTCAAACTCCTGACCTTGGCTTCCAGTTTATTGGCAAGAACAGTGACTAGTGAGGGCTGTCTGAGACAGAGGGCAGAGAGAGAGATATCTTGGTTTGCAGTTATATAATATGTCATTTTGATCATGTGATTTACCTGCATTCAAATAAAGCAAATAAAATATTGTTTTTTTCTTTTTTTCATCATACCGTGGATTACATGAAAAGAGGTGTTGTCAAGGATAGTCAGCTAAAAATCTGTTTGTTTCTATGAGCATTTTTGATAAATGAGACTCAAAATGGTCCTCAAATATACCAAAAATTGGTCCAATTTTATGCATCTGTGTTGTAGTTCTTTTTAAAGATGCAAGGGAAATCCTGAATAGATTGATAATAATAATAAATATTTATACTGCTCTATGCTCTGATATCTTAGAATACCTTTAATATCACTTTTTATGAAAGTATTAAATATTTCATCAATTTTACTTATTTGGGTCAACTAATAATATCATAAAGTACATTCTGGTTCTGAGTTCATCCTGAACCTTGAGTGGAGCCAACTGGTGTCTTTTGTCTCAGTCAGGTTGGTAGTCTCCTTGAGTACACCTTGGTTAACTCCTTTAATGTCTTTATTTCTGAAAGGTGATATTGAAACAAGCTCATTGGCACCCATCAGATGTTTGACCTCAGAAGCTGATTGATGAGTCTATTTTTTTGACTAATGGAGTTATTTCTTCCTGATATGTATTTAATCCTGTTCTTCAACCTGATGAATGGGAAAGTATACTTACTCGAGAAGTAAAGAAACCTGTGACTTTTACTGACGGATAGAATAGACATTATCTTGTGCATAGTTCAAAAGGAAAGATAAACTTTGATGGCTAAGCCAATAAGTTATGATTAGATTTGAACTTGAGGAATATCACTGCTTAGTGAAGATCTGAAACACATATGTTAAATAAATAAGTAGAACATATTTTCTGAAACTAAAATATCTTTATTAAATAAATAAAGAGACTATCTTTCTAAAGAAATGGCTGATGAAACTTGTATAATGTTTCAAAAGAAGGTACATAAATGTGATACACCTTTTAATTTTGTATTTAAAATATGAGATATAAAAATAATTTCATCCCTACTTTTACCTAAAAGAAAGTAAATTTCTTCTTTACTATAGGAAAGAGGAAAATTATCTATTTATGCTAGATTCATATAATAATCTCTCTCCAAGTGATAATGGAGGCCATAATGTTGAAAGAAAATATAGGCCCTATCTTCCTTCATAAAAAGTGATCTAATGGGTATATACAAGAAATTATGATTTCTGCTACAAAGTCATGAGTTCTTTGAGGGAGTTAATTTAAGGGATCAGAAGATTTCTTGTAACAGCTAAAGGGTGTTTTAAGAAAAGATTGACTTTGACTGGAACTTGAATAACATTAATTCGAACCAGCAGAATACAAGATAAGAGAAGTGGTTGGGATTAAATCTCAGAATAATTTTTAATAGACCAAAAGATTTTAAACTTTGTTAGACATTAGTAAGCTAATGACTGTGTTTGAGATTAATATGATCAGAGTTATAGTTAAGGAATTTTAACTGATAGCCTTATGTAGGTTAAATTAAAAAAATAGATATTGACCATTTTTGCTTTGAGTGAAAAATAAAATTTAAAAAAAAAAATCTAAAAAATGGGGAGATCTTGGAAGCAGAAATGATAATTGTTGGATTATTAAAATAATCTAGGTAATGGTTTATGAGGCCTGAATTTGGGTGATAGGTAGGGAGTACAGAATTAGTGAGGGAATGCAAGTGGGTAGAAATGTGGTAGCTGATGGAGTGGAGAAAGCAAAGAGCAGAATCAAGGGTGACTCAGAGTCTATGACCCTGAGTAATGAGCTGTTGTAGCAAACTTCTCATAGCAAAGCTGTGTGAGATAATTGGTTCACTTTGGCCTATACTACATATTGGGTATCATAAACATGCAGGCATTCCCAGCAGGCTGATTGGTAGATGTTACTTGAGGTGAAAACAGTTTTTTTTTCTGAACTTCTGTAAAGCCTGTGGCAGACAGAGCTCATCTCCAAATTTCTACAAATAGTCTCTTATGCAAAATCTTCTGGAACTATTTTCCAAGGTGCTTCATATGTTCTCTTTCTGTACACTTTAAACAATGTTTTAAAAGTTTTTTTTAAAGATAGGTTTAAACAATCCTCGAGACAGGTATATATGGATTTTTTAAAGGCTAGAGGGAAAGTGAGAAATCAGTTAATTTAAAGCTTCATCCTAAAGTTGTGGGAACTAAAGCTTAGTGAGGTAAAGAAAAGTAAATGCTTACAATCACTCAATGGCAGAAATTAGCTCATGGCTCCTGGCTTCGAGTCTTGTACTCTTTTCGCAGTATACACAGTGGATTTAACTATGTACAACTGAAATTTTTATAGGTCAACACTTTTAGAATATTAAGAATTACAATGGGATAGCAAAGCACTTAATACTGCATAAAATATGTTACTATTTATACAAGGACTGAAATTTCTCTACTAAGAACTGGTCCATCTACAGATTTACTTAGGAAGTTATTTCAGTGACAAGTGGGGGGAACAAATTAAAGTCTGTATTAGAAATCTGGAAACTAAATAAATAACATTAATGGCACATTTATTTGGAGAATACTAAGCAAAAAGGTGATTCAGGGTGTTACACTGAAGCTTGAGAAAAGCAGAATGGATCATAGACATAAAATGTTTAGGATCATAGACCCCAAAATACGAAATTAAAATTTAAGCCAGTGTATGTGGAAAACAAATTTTTAAAAAGGGTATGTGAAATAAGAAATCAAAGCAAGATTAATATCTCCTGTAGAATAAAGGCAAAATGCATATTGTTGTATATGTGTTCCAAGACCAGTGCTCAATAGGCCATTTGTGGATACCTAATTCACTAACATGGTTGGGACATTGTTGTGTGGGAGACTACTTACTAAACCAAAGAAATGGCAGGATTAGGAACTTGATCTTGACATCAATACTGGAAGCAGAGACCAAACACTGGAGGATAAAGAGGCTAAACAGTTGTGGCTTGTTGGTAGAGACTTGCAAAGCTTTATGCACCTTAATAACATGTTTATGGGTAGAGGGATAGTACCTGCTTTTTGATCAACATATATACGTATTGTAGATGTCTGTATATTATTTATATATGCATTATGGAGAGACTGGGGGAGAAAGAGAATACAAAGGGGGGTCAAAAAAAGAGTGAGGAAAGGAGAGAAGAAAAGAGAATGCAGCTAAAGAGACAGAGCATATGACTGAGAATGAGGATATGAGAGAGAAGCTTGATTTTCTTATATCTACAAATAAATACATATTTTAAAACATTCACTGTTCTTTCATTCATTCCATTAGCATTTATTATGTACCTATATAGTACATTGTTGGTTTCTTTTGATCCTGAAAGGAACAAACACACATTAAACAAAACAAAACTAAAAAACTGACAGGTATATACCTTGATATTACAGATCATGAAAGTAAGTCCCAGAAAGGAGAAGTGAAAAGTACAAGTTCACATGTCAGTGAAGGACAGAGCCTTTCTTTAATACAGTAATTCATTGCCACTGAGTCTATCCCAAATGAAGTACTCAGATTTAGAAAAGAGAATAAAAGACATTGTAGTCAAACACAATGTAAACCAGTGGTGTCTTGGGGAACAAGGAGCGTGACCTGGAGCTGGTGAAAGAGGATCATCACATAAGGGTTTGTTTCAAGGGCTGCAGCCCTGACTTTGCTAGAACTTTGCATCTGACTGGCAGAA
The DNA here is from genome assembly GCA_963574635.1 of Cheracebus regulus. Lineage (NCBI taxonomy): Eukaryota > Metazoa > Chordata > Mammalia > Primates > Pitheciidae > Cheracebus > Cheracebus regulus. The sequence goes on along the minus strand of CAUYQU010086079.1, from coordinate 7,552 downwards.
AAGGAAGCCTTCCTCAAGTACAGAGAAGATACGATGCTGCTTTCATTCTTCCAAGAAGTAAGCGTTTCTCTCGTAATTGCCCATGGAACAGAACAGATTCACAAGCACTACACTGGGTAGGGATTAGACGACCGGAGCATTAATCATGGCTGCACCAGTAATCAGCTGTGTGACCCTGGATATAGCTTCTCACGTCTCTGAGGCTTGGATTACTCTTTAAAAAGACTGGGCTGAAGAAGTGTTAATGTCCCTGCTAGCTCCGAAATGTTGAGAGTTTGAGAACATGGATAAGCTCTTCCTGTGAAATCTTTTTAAGTCTCATGAGCTGATGCTGACTGAAAAGAGGCTGCGGATAGTGAGTGTTTGTCATTCATAGTGGCCGCCCGATATCTGCCCATCCATGTGTAAGTCTGGAGATTTCCATTCCCCTTCTAACCACATTTTATGTCTCAGTGAAGAGATTACTTCCACTACTGGAGAGGAACTGACTCTTGGCCTCCTCTTCACCTGTGCCGTAAGCTATATTTTGGGACCTACATATTGCGAAGAAAATATCCCAGGGCCACTGGCTATGCTTAAGATACTTCGAGAAGCAAGTGGTGCAAATTCTCTCTCTCTGGAAGCAGACTTTTATTTTTTCCTCATCAGAACCAATTCTAAGGTGTTTTGGGGCATTTTCTTTTCCAGGCAACCTGGAGCCTTGTTCTCCAGTTCTGTCACTAATTCTGTGAACTACTGAATTCATTTTTAATACATCACCAGATCTTACCCTTCAAGGATTACTTTAAGTTTCATCACCTACTTTTTTCAGACCACTTGAATATATATACTCTCAGAAGTTCAAAGATACTCATTTTTTTTTTGGTCAGTTAGATCGCTAATTCTTAATTGTATCCTGCTCTTTTGTATTGTTGTTTAACGAAGCAATTAGACTTTTAGTCTGCAGGACAAGTTGTTTCCCATGGAATCTAGTAGAATGTTTTTATTCATTCATTTATGCCTCAACTCTTTAGAAAAGGACCTGTATCACTTATTGATCAGAATAATGAAAGCACATCTTCAATCAGGAAACAAGGCAATCCATGTGAAACTCCCAAGTACACTTTTTGAATTGATGGATCTTTTTGTCACACTCTTCAAAAAGTTTCAATACTGTCCTCAGCTCTTGCTACCACATTTTGGTCTTTTGACCCTTTATTCTTAGTTATTTCTTATGAAATGGTAAAGATTGGACGGTAAAACTAAATGCGACAGTACTCAACAAGGACTGGCCTGTAATGAATAACATCAAAGGGACCTTGTGAAGAATTACACTTTAAACATAAAATGTTGCAGATGAATTGAACAAAGGAAGAAATATGAAAAAAATGGAAAAAGTGACTCCAGGGAACCCTATTAAAGAAAATATGCTTATATAACTTGACTTACTGAAAAGAGTAGCTGGGTATGATTTTTCAAATAGATATAAATACTTAAATGCAAATAAAATAAACCGAGTAAAATAGAAAAATTCTTTTACCCAGCACAAGGGGGCAGAGTTAGCTCTTACGGAGAAATAAAGTTTCCTCAATGCAACAGCCAATGGATTAAAATTGAATCTCTTTGCAAACTGGAAGACTAAAGTGATAAAAAAAAATAGCACTGTGAAATTCCACACCACCTTTGCCTTATATATTCCGCTGCCCTCCATTATCAGAATTCTCCGACCACCTCCACAAAGAAATTATTTCTGATCCTGATTTACAGCAGGGGCTCTGAGGCACATAGAGATTATTATCAGACTAAATTTGTGTAGAAGTAGATCCATGATTTCCTGACCATAAAGTTCACCATTTTTACAAGAGAATAATCTGCCTTTCTCAGATGGGTGTCTAGAGACAATGGATTGCGTAGCTATGATCCTTGACTTAACATACAGAAAAACCTCTGTTATCCATGCACTAGGAAGATAATAGCTTAACTGGCACACATAGAAGAAACTATATGTCCACCCTTATATCTATATTTCTTGCGTGTTTATGAATTTAGTATACCTATGTGAACATACATAATAGAATTAGTCTGGAATGTTTTCCCAAAAAATGAATTTTGAATATAATTTTAGAAGACAGTGAGAGGCACAGTGAGACCAGAACCAATTCATCCTCCCAAAGCAGGAGAGCAGTATTGTTCAGCCAGACATTTTCCCCCATAGCATTTTATCTCACTCTTTACCATCACTGCCATCAGGGCTCTGAGGTGGTAAGGAAGCTTACCCAGTTCTCTTGATTTCAGATTATGCCCTTGAGTCCAGTGAGGTTCCTTATCCCTAACACTTGTTCCTAAAACCTTCACACCTTTTCATACTTTTGTGTCTACTTTAATGTAAAGATTTATTAATACAAGAAGACTAGATTCTCCTGTGCACCAACCTACAGAGTTTTAGTGCTTGCATTCTAAGGAGGCCTGCAGCAACACTCCAATCTGTTGAAGCATGTCCACTGATATACAATGCACTTTGTTTTAAAATGTGGTTTCCTTCAACATTTTTCAAGACCTGAAGACAACCTAAGAGCGTCTGGGGAAACCTAGCAGCTGACTCGTTTCACTCCGTTTTGATGTTGGGTTGAGTTTAAATTGAGCTACAGGCAGCCATACTAGAATGCAACCTTTGTCTGCAGGCCTATGGAAAGACTATGGCTGTTTGTAAAATATGTTGTCCTGTCTATTTCCCTTTTTGTAGTCTTTGGTTTTCTTATTTCTTCTACCGAAGTGAGCTGTCCATTTCTTTGAGGGTTGATACCAGGAATCTTAACTGTTTCCTAAATGCAGAATAAGCACGTGGTAGTTCTCAAGGATTGTTGAGTGAATACTAAATACAAATCAATTGAAGCAGAATATGGTTTGGTGATAGTGAAGAATGAGGAAATCAATTGAAACAGAACAATAATTTCCCTTAGAGTAGATTTCGTAGATAACATAATTTGTCTAAATGGGAAGGTTGAGTAGTACCAGCAGCAAATTATCATGCCTTGCCTTCACCAGTAGGAAGTGGACAGGATAGAAACATGCTCTTATCTGAACAGAATACCACTGTGACTGGGCACCCTCTCCTTTTCTCATTTATTAGAGGGAATGCTGTGTAGTTGATGAAAATATCAAAGAAAAATAAGAGAGCTTGGCTTAAAGGAAAAGTTATTAAGATTCAAGGTCGCTTATTAAGATCTGAAGTAAAATATGTGATGGGGACACAAATATCCTCTGAGCATGAAAATCTATATTCATTCAGTGAAAGAAGGGGTCATATAGTATTGTTAAATCATTGTCAGTGTTTGTTTATATAAAGTACATTGAATTTGCAAATCAAAGTAAATTTAGAGGTGGTTTAGAACAAACAGGAATATTGTTTTTGAACTCAGAGAAGTGATACTCCAGAGGACAGATTGCCCCTCGGCTTTGACTGCATTTGATTATGATATAAAATATTCTTAATCAAAACAGATGGTTCTCTACGTATTAAATTGGAGTTTTAAATTTTTTCTTAAGACTTTGAAGCATTAGCAGGCCTAACCCTAGTACCGTGGTAGAAATTACCCTTTTAATGAAATGAAGGCACAGAGCTTGTGCAGCTGAAAGGAGATTGGATCAAGGAATGTGGCCTTTGGGTATGTAAGAGAAAGCCATAGGCCATTATTTGACTGAAGGTAATTCTTTCCTTGCCCCTCCAGGCATGCAGGAAGGAAAGGGAAGATACAGATCTCTCTTGCCCCAACAGTAATCCTTTTCCTTTCTTCCTTACTCCTTTCCCTTCCTCCCTCCAGGACTTCTTGCTGTATCTAGAGGTGAAAGGATCTGACCTGAGAGAACTTTATGCCTTCAGGATCCCAGTAGTTGAGGAACATATTAGAGATGAGGGCCTGAAGCTGAAAGAGTGACAGTGTTTTGTTTTGTTTTGTTTTGTTTTAGTAGTTTAATGAAGACATTCTCTCTCACTCTGTCAGTCTTAGTCTGTCTCTCTCATCTCTTTCAGTCCCTTATCATATGTCTCTTAATTTTTTTTTCCCATAAACAACCTTAATCTGATGAGAGAAGGATGATTGCTGAAGTTGTGCAGGAGGAAACAGGTGAGGAGTGTAGAGAAGGATGTACATTTCTCTCCTAAGACTGAACATAGTCTTCTTAGTTCTCAGTAAGTGAAAAAATCCTTTTGTGGTGGGTTCACAGCTGTCCCTTTTCTAATTCAATTCAAATCTAAAGCCACCTATTTGCCTTGCATATAGGATGTCTCATGATTACCTCAGGGTTTCTTTATTTTTTTATTTTTATAAGAACTGCACCTGATTGTATTTATGGTTCTCAGCTCAATATATATTGTAGAATTATTTAAGAAGCCTTAAAAATTCTGACTTTCAGACTACTTCCATAATGAATAAATCATAATCTCTAGGTGTGGGACCCAGGCATTTGTATTTTTCTTTTATTTTCAACTTTTATTTTAAGTTGCAGGATACATGCACATGATGTGCAGGTTTGTTACATAGGTAAATGAGTGCCATGGTGGTTTGCTGCACAAATTAACCCATCACCTATGTACCTAGCCCAACATCCATTAGCTATTCTTCCTGATACTCTCCCTTCCCCTACTACCTTCAAAGATCCCAGTGTGTGTTGTTCTATGTGCTCTCATTGTTCACCTCCCACTTATAAGTGAGAACATGCAGTGTTTGGTTTTCTATTCCTGTGTTAGTGTGCTGAGAATAACAGTTTCTAACTTCATCCATGTCCCTGCAAGAAACATGATCTTGTTGCTTTTAATGGCTGCATAGTATTCCATGGTATGTATGTACCACATTTTCTTTATTCAGTCTATCATTGATGGGCATTTGGGTTGATTCCATGTCTTGGTTATTGTGAATAGCGCTGCAATGAACATACATGTGCATGTATCTTTATAATAGAGTGATTTCTGTTCCTTTGGGTATACACTTAGTAATGGGATTGCTGGGTCCAATAGTATTTTTGCTTCTAGATTTTTGAGGGACTGCCACACTGTCTTACACAATGGTTGAACTAATTTTCATCCCCACCAACAGTGTAAAAGTATTCCTTTTTCTCGAAAACATGGAATGCTTTGTAACTTTGCATGTCATCTTTGCACAGGAGCCATGCTAATCTTCTCTGTCTAGTTCCAATTTTAGTATATGTGCTGCTGAAGCAAGCACTGTATTTTTCAATAGTTCAGACAATTCCAAAGTGTGGTCCAAGTGGAAGACCACTTTTTAGGGTCAGAGTTTAGGGTCATTTCAGCAAACACACACAATATCCTGAGGCATTCATCTCTCATACACATATTTTGACTTATTCACACAGTAAAAATATGAAAAACATGTCAAGCTGGACTTTAAACATTTAGCTTTCTGTAGGTATGAACATGAAAACATGTATAAAAATTCCACAGTAATATTAAATCGATTGATGCCTTACTGTACAAGGACTAGTAAAAGTATATTTAAAAAAAGTGTTCACATGATTTGTGTCCACCTGGTGAATATAATGTTGGCATTGACATGGACTGAGAGCATGTTTTCATATTAAATTGTAGTACTAAAGAGCTGTTTAATAAATCAAATTCTGTTATGGTGCTATGCTTGGATAAGAAGAGACATGATTGACAGTTTTTCAGGATCATGCTGAAAAAACCCCACCCACTTCAAGATAACTAAAAGATGAAGTAGACTGTAAGTGGAAGTGTCTGCAGAATTGCATTTTTTTCCTTGACAAATGATGTATAGGATTTGATTTTTTAGTATAGTAATTGGTTTCCAGTTTTGGTTAACTCTAAACTATCCATGAACATAGAACTCAAAGACTCCATATTGTTACCTGAGTTTTCACATTTACGTATGCTATGAATGTATTTATTTACTGCGGGTTCATTACTGATGGAACAAAGATAAATAAAAATACAGCTTCTTCCATCTGGTTGCTCAAAGTGTAAGGCATTACTTCTCAAAATATGGTCAGAATTACTTGGGAACTGTGGAAACATAGATTCCCTGTGATTCTAAAGATTCTGATAAAAGTTTGCAGTAGAATCCAGAAAGCTTAATTTTTATGGACTTCCACATGGAATTAGTGGAAAGATTTATAATGTGGATCTTTTTGGAAATGGCATTGGTGTTCTAAAACTATCTGTGGTGAAGAACCCATTTTAAAAAATTTTTGTTGCTGTTTGTTGTTGTGAATAAAGCTGCTGTGAACATTCAAAAAATTTTCAACATATAAGAGACTAAGTAAAATCTAATAAAAATTAATTGACAAGGAAAAAAAGCAATGAAGGGAAAACATACAAAAACAATCTCTGATTTTCATTATTAGATTAAATAAACATAAAATTACTATGTCAAATCGCTTTAAAAATTGTTAAATGCCTGCTCTTAGTTTTTGTACTTATTCTGTTATAGAGTAGTAAGTAATTTGCAGACTGACACTGATCCACACAGCAAACGTTGAGTAGTAGTATTTCCAATTTTTGTTTAGAATAGTACTAATTCTTTAAAATACCAATAGGCTAGAAACCAAAGGAAACGAGTCAATGGTCAATTAAGTTTGGGAAATTGTCAGATAAATAATATTTTCTTACAAGGAAACATCTTAAAATGTCTGCTATACCAGGTTGTTTGTAAATACAAGGGAAAGATAGCATGTAGGTTTTCCTAAAATTATTCAACCATGGTTTTGTTTTCAAGGGCTGATTAACAACTCTAAGAACCCAGTCTTTAGTTAAACGCAATTAAGGAAATGCTAATCTAGATAATTTCCCTTATTTTACAGTTGAAGAAACAGAAACCTAGAGATGTCAAGTGACTGGCTTATAGTCAAACAACTATTTTATTTACCAGTTAACTGAATAATTAATCTAATTAAATTTGTTTATAATGAATTAAACAAAATTTTAATGATTATTTATCAGGGTCAGGTACTCTGTTTTCCAGATTTATCATTGGAATTTTTTTTTTCTTTTTGAGACAGAGTCTCGATCTGTTGCCAGGCTGGAGAGCAGTGGCAAAATCTCAGCTTATTGCAACCTCTGCCTCCTAGGTTCAAGCGATTCTCTTGCCTCAGCCTCCTGAGTAGCTGGGATTGCAGGTGTGCACCACCACACCTGGCTAATTTTTGTATTGTTACTAGAGATGGGGTTTCACTGTATTGGCCAGGATGGTCTCAAGCTCCTGACCTCGTGATCCACCCACCTCGGCCTCCCAAAGTGCTTGGATTACAGGCATGAGCCACCACACCCAGCCTGGAATCTTTTATACACATGAAATGTCTGATTATCTTTCTCAGGAACACTTGATTCTAGTTTGTCTCCAGGCACATATATCACTAATTTTCCTGTGTTGTTTGCTTTGTGTCTTTCAATTGTTCTTTCTAAGATTTCCCTGCTTTTTGCGTGATACTGGTACCAAAACAGAGACATACACCAATGGAACAGAACAGAGACCTCAGAAGTGCCACACACCTACAACCATCTGATCTTTGAAAAACCTAAAACAAGCAATAGAGAAAGGAG